>MUZC01004525.1:109187-136891 GCA_002072015.1 Radix auricularia | reverse complement strand
TTTTTTTTTTTTTTTACATCTAGTTTGGAGCAATTTTCGTTAATAAATGATTAGACATCTACTTTCAGAATTTTAAAAAGCTTGATTGCTTCTCATTTCAACAAACTTATTTCTTCCAACATCGATCAATCGTTTTGCAATTGCAATGTCAATACTCTTGAGCTGCAAGTGGTTTGATAACATGAAAATATCAACAAACTTTTTTACAAATAGCATCAGAAAAAACAAAAGTATATTTTGTTATTAAAGCAGATAGTCCCATTGCATCTGCTCTGACACTTACTTTATATTATGGTGATGCCCTTGAATTTATATCTTCTAGAGGGGCTAGAACAGCAGAGAATGATCCAACAACTGCATCAACTGCATGCTTACGGCTTGCCCATCTTTTATCAAAAAGTCATTTCAGAGTATCTACTGTTGATTCATATTGAGATTTATGTTTTTTAAGAGTATGTAGACGTGGTAAACTAGACGTAAAGAATGTATACAACCTTTCAGCTGTGTCAAAAATAACTGTATACATCACTGTTTTACAGACATTGCTTCGATAGTGACCAAATTTAAAACATGGGCACAACAATGAACATAGATGGCATTGTGTGCAAGTTTGAAGGCCACTCTTAATTCAAGACATCACTGATGCACCATCATATGCCTTTCCTCCTCAGATTGTGATATCAATGTTTCGCTATTGTAATGTGTAGTTTCGTTAGAATCTTCTCAGCAAATGCGGATGCAGCATTGCTGTTTACCAAAGTATAAAAGCCTATAGACTAAATCTTTCAACAACATTTCCTGATTTTAAAAGTGAACGTAAAGTGACATCTTATCAATTTTAGATATATAAATGGTTTAATCGATAATTACAGAAAAGAAATTGTGAAGACTTATCTTCATTATCAATTACCGCCGATAATTCAGATGCCAATGATTGAATTAAATCAATCTGCACATTATGACTTAAATAAATTTCATTTTTCTTTTCAACTCTAGATGACTGTCCAAATGGAATCATAGTTGGATAATAAAAATAACAAAAAATTCCAGTATTTCTACAACTACCATCACTAAAGCTAAAATTTTCTCTGTGTACTCAGAATGGCAAACCTTGTTTTGCTAAGAGCAACGTCACGTCTATCATTCGTTTCAATTCTTCTCTATTCTTTTCCACTTAGCGATGCTCCTGACTGACCAAACAATATATTATAGTTTTGAAATATGATATTTAGTAAGCCAATATTGTCGTATTGCAGTTTAGTGTTGATTAAAAGTTTCGTGTTTAGCAATCTTTTTTCTGCTCTAGTTACACCTTTTTAGTGTTTATGAGGGCGTCTCAGGAGGGCGCCATTTTAGACCCAACTGGGGCGTGGGGGGGCAACTCGCCCCCCCAGCCCTATAGCTAAATCCGCCACTGCTGGGCGGTATACCGTCTGGGCCATACCCATGGCCCATTCTCATACTCATTGTCATTCACCGAATTACGCATTGGGCATTTTTACCTGTGGACCCCTTTTCTAGCCAAAACTTGCCCACGGACCCCCAAGTGAAAACACTACGTAAATGTATAGTACACAAATTTACTTATAAAAAAAACAAACATGTTGTTGAAGAATTATTTATTTAAGTTTTGTCAAATTTCTTTTTTTTAAAAATTAATGACTTGGATGAACTTGATGAGATTTATGTCCGGCTCAATGTTAGTGAGTAGCAAACACAATTCCTGTGAGTACTAATGTCTTGTGGGTTTCTTTTGTTTGTGATGAGGTTCAAAACTACATTGAATCCACGTTCAACCAAATAGGAAGACGGTAAAGCAGTCAACAACTTTTGTACAATAACCCATAATGCAGAAAATAAAACTGGGATCTCTTTTTGTAACTAGAATTTGTGGTATCCTTTTTCAAACAATTGTTTAAGTACCTAATTGGTTACCTTGTAGATTTAAATAAGTTTAGTTAAATTTCGCAAACAAATTTGGCATGTAACTTATGTCATTTTTTTAGTTAACTAAATTTTGTCTCAAATCATTTGTCTTTGCCTTCCAGGAATTCCAGCATTGAATTAAAGAGAGCACGAAAACGATTTAAACATGCACTTTTAGATAGCCAACGAACTTCTGTGTGAAGTAGCAAACAATTATAGTTTTCATAATTTTCCAAACACTTTTGAGCAAATAATCTCTCATTCCTTTTGATTTTATTAACTGCTTTAATGACATAATCTGGTGATTCATGCAAACGCTCAGAAAAATTTGTGCAACTAAATCATGTCGATAAATGACACAATGAACTGAACATACATCTGGTACAGGCTGTTTTAAGTATGCAAGAAAGTGTCGGTAGCTTCCTACCATTGCTGGAGTGCCGTCAGTAGCAACAGAAATGAAATGACTCCAGGGTATAGCTTTTTCATAGAAAAATCTTTTTAATTCAGTAAATAACGGTTCACACTTCTTATCTGTTTCCAAACATTTAGCAAACAACAGATCTTAACAAATTAGTTCTTATTTTACAAATTTTTTCTTAAGCTCAAAGTAGAGCCTCGTTTCCTGATAAAGTGGACTCGTCAAGCTGTAGAGAAAATTCAGATGTTTGTAAGTATTCACATAAAGAATTTTCAATACACTGAGCCATTTTGTTAATCCTTCTTTGGACTGAATTATTGCTCAGTGGAATTCTTTTTGTGATGTTGAAAGCTTGTTAGAGCAACCCTGCAGTACTTATCACCTTACTTAAAGCTTAGATGTTGTCTCTATGAGTTGATGAAATGATCATGTTTTCAAGTGTTTCTTGGACGCTTCAAAAACGTTGAATCTCTGTTTTATCACTATGGATTTTTATTAAATGTTCTCTAAGCTTGGAAGGTTTCATAGAATTATTCGACAAAGTTTTATTACAAAGTAGAAACATTGGTAAAAATACTTTTTCCTGGTGATGAAATGATAATAAAGCCATAATTCTAATTTTCAACACTTTCTATTGTCTGCATTATTTCTTGGGTTCACTCATCTTTTAAAAGGGGGAAAAAATATAAGAACAATTATAAATAAAATGTAATATTTGAAACGGTTAATTAACTATTATTTATTAACTTTTTCAAGGGAATTCTGTAGTAAAATCCTTTAGAATTATTTGAAGTCAGACATAAGGATTAAATTCTATTTAGTTTAAAAAAAAAAAAATAATATAGATCTATATATTTTTTAAAACAACTTACTATGTGAGTTTATTTGTTTAAAAAATAAATAAATAACCTGAAGGTATTCCATTATTGAAAATGTGAAACATATTGTTTTCAAAATATATAAATTGTATTCAAATATTTAATAAACTTATATTCAAAAATTAACTTTCAGGATAACAATACAATATTCAACTATATCAAAACTTCCAACTATCAAAATTAAACTTCTTTTAGCCTTAGAGTGGGAAAATTTGTTTATTCACTTCATATGAGCATTACATAAAAATAAATTGTTTATTACATGTTTGACTTTTTTAGACTTTATATTATAGGCAAGTTAAACAAATAGCAGCATAATTGCGTTGCTGTATAAAACTATTTTGCGGTAGTCTGTCTCACACTGTGCCATCTAAAACTTTGAAAAAAAAAGGCTGGGGGATAGATTTGTATGTTAATTACATTTTTTAACAATTTTATCAGATTACACATTAGAAAATATTTTTTAATACTATTTTTCTAACCCTATAAAAAGGTGTTCGGTCGAATTTTGAATTTAAAAAAAAAGTCTATATGCTGACTTGATTCAGGTATTTTAAATCGTCCAATCATATCAAATGTCATATCAATGGAAAGCTGGATTCTTCCTGCCTTAGATGAATACGACTTACCAACACTTCAAAATTTACCCAACCCTGCAATCATCGTCATTTCAGTTAAAAGATTGTATTTTTATGAACTACATATAGAGTCCCCGCCTTGGCACGAAGCAAACTTGACATATCTTTCAATTAACCAAGTATTTTGATTGGTTACAGCTGTGGGAATATCGTAGTTCTTTTTCTGTTTCTAAGTCAAACAACTTTATTTTACTCAGGACCTTAAAATCGCTTCTACAGTATTCATTGTTCTTTATTTTTATTTCCGTAATAATAATTTTAAAAAAAAACAAACATAATTTTATTATTTTTACGCTAAACCTTGATGTTGTTCAATAACATGTGATTCGTAGTGTAGTGGTTATTGTAATAGATGGGTCTCCAAACCTCAGCCCGCTGACCAGATGCGACCCCCCAGGCCCTCTCACCCGGCCCCTGGAGACCTTTTAATCTAAAAAAAAAAGATACTTTTATTATCTGTAGTTAACCACAAAACTTAGTAGTTGGGGACTAGTAGTGGCCCAAAAACTGCTGTTTGACAGTTAATGCCTGTTGTAATAGAACTTGCAAGTCACGAAACACATCTTTAACACTTTGTGGTCTTGTTAACAACTGTCTGTAATGAATCCTCATCATCAACTCCTTCAATGGACTTGTTACATAGTGCACCTTACATTGTATAACCAGTCATCCTTTCCAGTTCATGACCACACGCTATTTACAGTTCACAGCACAAACCACGTGTTTCATAAGTCAACTCGCACGCTCATACCATGCATGTCAGTACAACACATCTCACATCTCCCTTCTGACAAAAACAAATGAATGACTGGCCCAGATTATAAAACAAATAAAATATAGAACAATTCAGTACATGAATTCTAACACAAAATTCTCAAATGTCTTTTCAAAGTGCAGCACAGATCTATGTCTCTCTATCTGGGCATCTTGTTAGTGGCTTCTCCTGTCTCCCGTATCTTATTGTTGTTGCTGTTGACTTTGCTTGATGTAATCTCAGTATCATGTTTTGGTTGTTTACAAACAGGATCATTGTCATTTAACTCCTGTTTAAGTATTCTCCAATCCTTTACCAGGACTTTTTATTCCAGTGGCATTGATTGAACCTGACCTCACCTATTTACTGCATTCAAGTTCTTATTTTCACCCTTCACATTAAAATTTTGATCTAAAAATTTCTCAACCTATGTCATTTTTATAATATTATTTTCATTCGCACGCAAATATCTTTACTTGAAGGAAAATGGCCCATCATGCAAAAAGTTTGGACGCCCCTGGCCTAAGTCATTAGTGAACATGACATCATCTATTTTAGTTATACATCAGAAAAATGTAAACCCCACCCTGCCCTGATGAAAATTAATTTTGATATTAATAGTTCAGGCTTAGATTTTCAGTGGCATGAATATTTACAGTTTATATAAAATGTGAGATACAAAGAGTGAAAGTAGTATGGGATATTTAGTGTGAATGTACCTTTGGAAACTGTAAAAGATATGCCTCAGAGATCACATTAACAAAAAAATAAAAGTTGGGGCTTTTACTATAATTGCTATTAATTTTGCTATTAATTGCTAATTATTAAATGTTTTCGTGAATAGGTTGTAGTTAACTAAAATATATCTGTAAATTTTATTAAGTAAATAAGCAACCCTAAATAAATTATATATATTTGTACACAAATTTTAACTGGCATTGGTGTCAATGGGAGTTTCTTGAGTGTAAAAAAAGATATGAATTAAATTAGCCTACACTTTTTAGTCAATTATGACATGCTGCTACTAATTAATATACTGTAATTACAATTAGTGACTCGCCTTTTACAGTTCAGTGTGACATATTTACATGCAATAGAGAGGCAGATAAATAAAAACAAACGTTTACTACAGTTATTAACGAGATCTTGCTATTTTTGGTCAATGGCAAAATCTAAGAAAAATAGGCAAAAAGACTTTCAGAAAGTGAAATTCAAAGTTGGAAAAAAACTTCCTAAAGGAGACAATGTTACAAATTTGAGTTTCAAGACAAGGCAAATAAAATTGACACAGAGAATCAAAGAAGATGATGGCCAGAAACCAATCACTAAAAACAAGCTGAGTATACAGGTATGATTTATGACAGCATTTCAATATTTTTAATTCCTTTTGCTCGTTTGAATTTTTTTGTTCACTTGTTTAAAGTGGTATTTAATGATAAATCTCTTAGCTTGCAGTGTCATTAAAAGAGGGATAAGCTGTGACAAAAAGTCATTTGCTCTATCAGTTTATATTAGTTTATAGTAGGGCTGCTAAAATTATCGATTAATTTCTCGATTAATTGGTAAAATATTTTATCGATTAAAATTATTTTAATCGATAAAATAGTGATTAAAATGAAGGTACATACTTTCAATACCTGTACCAATTTATTAATAAATAATTCATAATTAATTATATTTTGCTTTTTTACGTAAAAACTTCTCCATTTAAAAAAAAATATTTTTAAAGTGTAAACTCTAAAATAAGCTATTTTATAAGAAAAGTGATATAAAAATTTAAAAAACATGTTTTAACTTTTTAGCAATGGCAAAATTTTAATTCATTGACATTATATTGAACTACTTATATTTAAATCAAAACATGTCAATTGCCTGTTTTTGTTACTTCCCTAGAAATTTTCAGTTTAATGACATCATACATCTTATCTTTAGCTTCAATCAAAATTATCGATTAATTAATCTGTAATATTTCAAAAGTTAACGATTAAATTTAAATTAATCGATAACAGCCCTAGTTTATAGAGATATATATTTCCTCGCTCATTTATAATATTGGAAAGATGGTTGGCTCATGCAAACTTATTGATGGTGGTCCATTCACAGAATGCTTAAATATGTGGATGCCTAAAAATAAAAAGCAAAACTGAAAAGGCAATATTTCTCAAGTGGCATTTTATATGTTTCTAGGTTGAGACCATTATGGCAAAGATAAGACCAGTTTGCCTTTCTTTTCATATTCAAAAAAAATTAATTAATATTAGTTATAAATTATGTTTTTACAATGCTATAATTTATAAGTTGTTTTTTTTTTCAATAAAAATAATTTTATCTTAAATATAAGAAGAAAAAGGTTTCAATAGAGCTTGAAATGAAAGAAGAAGAATTTTGAATCTCTGATGTTCAAGCTGTAGATAGATACCTTTTCTTTTAAAAAAGACAAAAAATTAAGGTCATTGATAATTTATTTACATAAAGTAACCGTAACTCAAAACTTCTTTGTTCCTCTTTTAAAATAAGGTAACTCTAGAGGTCTATGATGGTCTAAATGGCAATTTAGTTTATTGTGATGTATATAAGTGTTAATTTGTGTAAAGATTTCTGTTAGGTTTTGAATTACTCTTTTAATATTTTTAGGACTTGTTACGTCAGTGTGATCACCATAGTAGCAGTGCTCGTGTAAATGCTGTGTGTGGGTTAAAGGAGCTGTGGCTGAACAACACTAGTGAACTGCTGGTACCTACTAATGTTAATGGCTATGGAGTTATTCTTAAAAAACTGTCAACTCTTCTGATAGACAATGAAGCAGTTGTTAGGCATACTGTGATTAATTTGTTTAAGGTATGTAAAATTACTTTGTTGTTGTTGTTTCTTTTTTATATACTTATCCATCCAGTGTTAAACAATTAGAATTTAATATTGTAACTCATTTGTATTTAATTTTACTCAAAAAAGATACCTTAAAGTTAATTCTATTATAACACAGGTTGATTTTGCAATTAGATAATTGGCAATACTTATTGCTATACGTAGGTATAAGTTGTGTTCCATTTTAGAATTTAATATATTTTTATTTTGTAATCTCCAGTTGATATTAAACAGACTTGCTGTCAAGAGTACTGAAGATAATGTAAACAGACTTGCTGGAAATTTATTCACACACATTCATGCCTTTTTGTGTTGTGCCATGAACCATGTCCATGAGGACATAAAACTGGATGCTCTTCTTTTATTTGACACTCTTCTTGATACTTTTCCCCTCTTGATGGTTCAACAAACTGGTGACCTGATGAAAAATCTGATTGGATTAATATCAACACCTGTTTATCTTGGAACCAAGGGAAATGCTACTACACAACGATTGAGCCTGAATCCAGACAGTAAACTACCTGCAATGAAATTTAGGGCTAGAGTTCTGCAGCGAATGAAGAAAGCATTTATGGTTTGTAATCTGAATAATACTTTGAAAGTCATAAACAAAATGTTTTATTTTTTAAAGTGCACTTTACTCTTGTAAACATTATGTCATATTGAAACATTGTTTCATAACTGATACAGCATTTCTTAGCAAGTAAGGACAAGTGCAGCGCTGTCCAACCATTTTGACCAGGTGGGCCAAATTTTTTCCCGAGGACGGGGGCCGCAGTTAACACTTTAAGAAAATTATTAAAGGTATAAATATTTAAATACGAAAAATAACTTGAATAAAAACTGTAACACATCTCTTATGTGATATTTGGCTTAATTTGGTGTTCGTATTCTGTAACTGCTGCTCTTATTAAGTTTTCCAAATGCTCATCGGTCATGATGGCGCAGCCTGCTTCAAAGACATAGGTGCTCCTTAACATGGTTAATATTTTTCTACAACTTTTCGATAAATGTAGAAATTCGTCTGCATAAACATACGTCATCCAGAATTCAGGTGGCGACGAATTCTTCTGTTTACCCTGAAGCCCTGTGTTATGCTGAATCTCAATGATTTCAAGTTGCATTGCACCTTCGTCTGCTCCTAATAATATCATTTTTGAGGCTGCATTAGAGACATCGCTAGTAAAAGGTCTTTCTACAAAAAGCAAAACAGATGTTAAATACCTAGTATCTTTAAATCGATCTGTGTAATCCAGCTTCAATTTTTCTAATAACATAGAATCACTCATTTATGATAAGCTCTGGAAGTTGTTGAGTAGCCTTGGCAAGAGCTGGGAAGTGAGTAAAATTTGACTGATTTTGTTGGATGATGAAAAAAATCGAGCTTGGATTAAAAAATACTGATTTCTCCCATCTGCATTGGTAAGATTTTAAAACGTCCTTGCAATGTCAAATTTAATTAATTCAGGTGATCTGTGATGTTGGTTTGAAATGCTAATTTTACCAAAACATCAGGTAGTTTTATTAAATTTAACAAATCGTCCTTTTTAGACCTGAAAAACAGTTTTACTTCGTCAGTTAGGTTCTGAAATCGTGGTAGAACTTTTCCTTTGCTCAGCCAACGAACATCAATATAAAGAGTAAAATCCCCCAAACTTTTATCATACTTCTAACAAAGTCTGTGATTTAATTAACAAAATGTAAATTAGTGAATGGAAAACAGGTAAACAGTGTATGAGTTAGCCTGCCAGGACGTAACAAAACAGCAAACGTTGGCTTTCATTTTTTTTGGGATTCCACCGCAGCTAAGTTTTTATTTTTCATTTCTTTATATTCTGTGTAGTGTTTGTTCGTTGAGGAAGGCTCTTTGCCGAAATGTTCGCTGTTTTGTTACGTCCTGTCAGGTTAACTCATAACCTGTTTACCTGTTTTCCTGTGATTTAATAGATTAGCTCGAATAAAATTAACACTTTTCACAAACATCCATTACATTTTGCAACGGAGAGATTTTTTGCCGTATCAGGCAGTATCAGATTTCAGGAAACTCCAAGTTTTCCCATTGTTCACTTGCAACGCCCTGAACATAAATCTATCAAACCACCACCCACTTTTGCGGCACCCCACAACATCTGATTAAAAATGCCACAATTCTCATGTTGTCGCTAATAAATTTAAAAAAAAACTGAATCACTTAAGGTTTAAAAAAAAATTATTTAAAGAAAAGAAAAATTGTACCGAGATTTGGCAGGCCATTTTAGGCAAGTCCGCAGGTTGGACAGCACTGGACTAGTGAGTCTTTAACACGTTTTATAAAAATGTGTAGCAGCTAATAATAGTTAGCAACTGATTGTTCTTTAATAATTAAAAAGCTGAAATTCCAGAAATTATTGAAATATATTTTTAAAGCTTATTCCATGTTTTAAATTATTAGTTACTTTCGGTGTTCTATTTCCCCTTTTTAAGATTATATATAAATTATTTTTAAAATAGCACTTTAAATGCATTAATGATTAAATTGACATTATAGGAAGCATTGAATGATGATACAAGAAAGAGATTTGCGGTCACAAACATTTTGGGAAAAAGTCAAGAAAAATGGAGCCCTTTTCCAGCCAATCATGATAGACATGACACATGTTTTGCCACACAAGACAAAAGGAATAAGTTTTCTGAACTGTTTTCTGGAGGATGGTGTGTATAATGCTTTAAATGAATTTTTCTTGATAATAATATCTCCAATTTTTCACTTGCTTAGTCAATGCTGTACTTAAATAATTTCATATCAGTTCAGTTATTTCTATTTTTTCTTAAATTTGTTAAATATCAATAACATGGTGCTAATGTTTAAAAATCAGCCGATGCCCTAAAAATGTGTTGGTGAAAAAGGTATTCCGATGTTTATATATTTTACTTCATTGAACAGCCATGATTTAGATGACTACATAACAAAACCATCAAGTCTCGAATCCTTCATTAAGCTGTCAGTGCCAGTGCTCTTACAATGCTGGAAAGAGGCACGTGCAAGTGTTGATGAGCATTCTTCTTCTGGTAAATATATTCTGTAAATATGTCATAAACTAGGTTACGGCTCCCTCTTTTTTTCAAAGCCCACTCATTAGTGGGTAATATTCAAAATTATATAATCAGTTGAACTATTAACGACTCTTTTTACATCATTCCCTTTCCAAATTGTCCTTATTCTTTAAACTACTTTAGTTATTGCTGTGTCAAATGTGGCTTCTAGTAGCTAATCCTTTTCAAGGGAATTCAGGGGTTCCTGTGGCGCCCAATATTTTTCAAAAGCCCAAGTAACTTACATGAATGTCATTGCATGCGTTTGAATTAGTGTTTTTACATCGTTCCCTTTTCCAAAATTAAAATATGAGCTCAAACAATGACATTATATAATATTATAATACGTCAAGAAACACCACATGCTCTGTTAATCTCGAAACCAACATTAATACCTTTCTGTTTTAACTACTATGACTGTTGTGCTATGTCCCTCAGCGTTACGGAATGAGACAAAATGAGTGACCTGGGCTTTTATTTTTATATTTAGTATATATGTTATTAATTCTTGTAAATATTCAAACAGTGATCTGATTTTAAAAATAAACTCAACCAGCATTAACACATTAATATTTCAGACAATTTAGTGCCAGCAGACAGTTTAGAAGTGATGTCATTGGTCATGTGCATTATTCAACTAATGTTTGTCCTTTGCTCAACAAGTCAGAGAAGCAGCTCAGTCTTGGAGGTGGCATATATTCCTATTGTGAGTAGTTAAAGTGTTGCAAAATAAATGTTTAATAAATTTATTTTAAAAGGTATTTTTATTATTGTTTTGCCAAAGTATTGCATTGCGGTGGGAAACATTCCAATAAGAATGAGACACTTGCTTTGTTGTCTTGATGCAATCTTAATAAGCAGACAAAAAACCTTTTTGTGTGGTCTTTTTAGATTATACTTCTTTGCTATTTCAGGGGGGATGGGGGGCTTCTGTACATGCAAAATAAGGTCTCATTTTACCTCCTTGTTGCGAAATCAATAAAAAAAATTTACAATATAACAGGAAAAAAAAATGTGTCATGGATTTTCATTCCTAGAATACAAGCCAAAATCATACAAAAAAGCTTATATGAATTACAAAAATGGGAAACTGTCTTTTCAATCAGCAAAATTTTACCTGATTCAAAAAAAAAAAAAAGGAACAAATAGATCTAAACTACTTCATTCACTGAAAACAGCAAGAATCAAAGTAATTAGGAGAAATATAAATAAAAAGTTGTCTTGGAATCCTCATATTAATGAAATAACTTTAAAATCCAATAGAACTTTTTGCTCTATAAAAAAAAAAGTTTTAAAAATGTAATAAAAACCCTAAAACTAAAATGCTATCTTACTTTGGTCAGACCTATGCTAAACTATGCATATTCTATAAGGAACCTACCTACCAAAGAAAGCATATAGAAATTAGAAGAAATTAAAACAATAGGGATAAGATTCTTAGCTAGTGTATATTCAGAACAGGCAAGAGTTAAATCCATTAGTTAAATTCCTTAAGCTAGACACACTAGAGGATAGAGTAAGGATAACAAAGAGCAAAGAAGTAATAATACATAAGGCACTAAAGTCTAACTTGTAAATACATCACAAGAATCTAATACAGGGGTCAGGAAACTTTTTGTCTGAGAGAGCCATAAACACCACATATATTAAAAAGTAATTCTGTGAGAACCATACATTATGTTAAAAATTTAAGTAAATGTGTGCATTTTGTGTCATTTCAAAACTAAAGTACAATAAGTATGTCTCTAAATTATTTTTAATAACATTGTTATGCAGTTGTTTTTTTATATGCAATAGACATGTAGATAAAAAAAAAAAAAGTCAGAATAAACATTTTTTTAAAAATAATCATATGTCTGGGAGCCAGATGCAGGCAGCAAAAGAGCCACATCTGGCTCGCGATCCATGATTTCCAAGCCCCTGCTTTAATACAATTCATAAATAGTCTACTGCATGTAATGACCAAAAGGTGACAAGTTTACTTCCCATTATTAAACTGTTAGGGATAATTTATCAACTTTGTTTAAAATTGCACAAATGGCTAATTTGTTACCTTTTTTTTTTTCAAAATTGTAAAATTTATCTTGCACATGGTCATGATATTTATTGAGTATCTGTAAAAATTAAGTTGTAGGCATTAGTTACACTAGTTTAACTGCAATCAGAGTACTGTGATAATGGGAGATAATTTTTGTGTGACAGAGAAAATACAAATTAAGATTCTGTAATTGCTATATTTATTTTTCTTATAGGTGTATCCTGAACTTCTGGTAGAGAATTATTTGCAGGACTTTATAAAGTTATTTATGAACAACTTTCCTTACTCAGTACAAGTGCTGCCGCAGGCAACTAAGAAAAGGAAAAAGAACAAGGACTCTCAAAATGGAGATAACAATTTATGTCAGGTTAGTAATCACTTTTTCTTGACAGGACAAATATATACATGATATTTAAAAATTTCTAAGTATTACAAATATGACATGCTATTAATCAATTTTAGAAACATTAAGATGGGTTTATTTACAATTTTAAGTCAAGTAAGGTTCAAATCTCTGTATAAAACATTTGGCAAAAGGTCATTCTCTTTTTGTGCAGCCAAACAATGGAATTCTCTTCCATTACACATCCGTAGTATTTCAACTGCTAAGTCATTCAAGACTGCACTTAAGACACATCTTTTTAAAATTTATTTTCAAAATTAATCAAACAACATTTCTTTAAATGATTAACGTAGCTGATGTATAACATATTGTCATTTATGTAGTTAGTATGATATGAATGTTTCTTTAATTAATATATGTATTGTTATTTCCATGTAAAGCGCTGTGAGCCTGGCTCCTTGCTGGGATACAGCGCTATATAAATTATCATTTTATTATTATTATTATTATTATATGCTATTAATGAAGCATTAAGTCTAGGGGCAAAACTGCTCTGAAAGTTAAATATTTTTTAAAGTATATATTCATTATTAAAAATTGTTTAAAAATGAACCTTTTAAAACTTTCAGTCAACATTATTAGCACTGAATCTTGCAGTATGTGATGTAATGTCGAGTTTCTGTGT
This sequence comes from Radix auricularia, assembly GCA_002072015.1. Classification (NCBI taxonomy): domain Eukaryota; kingdom Metazoa; phylum Mollusca; class Gastropoda; family Lymnaeidae; genus Radix; species Radix auricularia. The sequence goes on along the minus strand of MUZC01004525.1, from coordinate 123,271 downwards.
AGACCTCACACTCAAGCCTGGCCAAACTTGGATTAAAAAACTACAAGGCTATGTTGTCCAATTCTTACAAAGATCGCCCAGTGTAGAGCAGAGCAAGATACTCATCAGAGTAATGAAAAATATATTCATAAACCCTAGTTTATATGGTGAGTTTTATTATGATAACCTAAAATGGCAAAGCAGAAGTTTTAAAATAAAAATTATTGAAATCTTACTACTATTTTTATACTTTTATGATGCTCCAAAGCTTTTATAACTAGAAGTCAGGTAAATAAATATTGAAGTTTATGCGCACCAGTTAAGTTTTTATTTATACAGAGATTTTTATTTGGTAGTGCTTCAAGCTTTCAATGAGGAAAGTATTTAGATTTTTATTTGTTATTCTATATTTCCTATTTAACTTTATTATCCTGTTTGATTTTCCATTAAATTATCATTTTTGAGAGTAGCCTAAATAAACAAAAAAGAGAGGGCCGGTCAGATGGTCCCGTAGCGTAGTGAGGTATTTTTCATTAATTTTTGAAACCCATTGGTGAGGTCATGCTTACCTCTCTTGTATGATGCACGTAAACTCAGTGGATTAAAAAAAAATTTGAGAAGAAATAATCGTAAGACCCATCAGGTTACAAAGGATACAGTGATAATAATATGGGATTTCATAAAATACCATATTATTTTTTACAATCATCAACTCACCAGAATTAATGTATGTGTAAATAGATATATACTAAAATAAAATTTTAAAGAGTAATTTTGGAAAGTTATCTTTAATAACTGGTTCAATAGTAATGAATTATATATGTTCTAAATCTTATGAGTTACGCTCACCTTATTTTAGTTCTACTGTTGTCTCTATATATGTAAGTTGTGAGTTCAGTACCTTTAAAATGTTTCGAAAGCACTCAAAGAGGATAATGTATATATTTTATTAGCATTAAACATTTTTTTTATTTATGTTAAAGCTGATTTCACAAGAGCTTACAAGTTCACTTTGAAGCATTACATGTCATGTAAAAAAATGGTTCAGAAGCGCCTGTTCTTCAATCTGTTTGCTTTCATGGGACAAACATGGGATGGATGGGAAAGAAGTAATCATGGACCTCAGTAAGTATTAATGTACTGAATGCAAAGTGGTACTGTGAGGAAATACAAGTTTATTATGCACCTAAATAATTTAATTATACAAAAGATTTACTAACAGTTTTGGCTTTAAAGTGAGGAAACATCATTTTCTGGTCACCAATGCTTGTTCATGCTTTCATTTAATTGAAAGTTGATATTTTTTTGAAAGATGAGAATTGTCTTTTACATTTTTTATTTCTAAAAGACCTCATTACAAATATGAATGTAATGGTGACATGGCAGCCATCCTTGAAGAGTTTTTCCAAAGTTTGCCTGGTCTTTTATTGGATGTAAAGAATTCAGGAGATGATAAGATTTGGTTGATGGAGATTTTAACCTTAATGTGCTGTGGATGTGCCCAGAAAAGCAGCAAAACATTCAAAGCTACTCTAAGTGATAAATTAACTGAAATACTAGGTATGTAATAATTTTTCCAAATTTTGAGGGGAACATTTTTTTCTGATCACACTGCATTGGTTGCATAATAATGAATTTAATATTTATTTATAAACAATAGATAAAACTTAAGCATCAGTACAAAAATAAGTTTTAAAGCCTTTCCCCCCCCCCCTTTTCATTGATTTTCACATAATTAACTATAGGTTTAATTTTTTTTAAATTTAGGTGGTTTTTTTTTAACAGTCCAATCCTGGAGCTCTTTTGATACTACTGTAATCAGTTTTATTGTCTTAGATTCCCAGACAGGAATTTTCTGCATTGAAGATGAACAAATTCAGCAGCGCCTTTGCTTTCTCTTATCACTTGGTACACCTCTCAGTAGAGACCACCTGAAACAACTTTTACATTTATTGCGAAACCCACGAGATAAGCCAGTTATACTGCGAAGGAAATCTTGGAGCATTGTTGCTCACCTAATTCATGGTGTTATTTCAAACATAAAGTGAGACACATTATTTTTAAGACTCTTAAAATTATTTTAAAGTTAAACTAATCTAATTGTGAGATTTACATTTATATGGGCTAATAATAAAATTATTTGGTGAAATCATTATATATTTTTTTATTTACTGAAGATTAATTTATTTCAGAGAGCAAGTGCCTCTTAGCAACCAGGTTATCTTCAACACTATGTCTCAGGATCAACACAATCTGCTGTCAGATTACCTCCGGTTTATGTTTTCACTACAAATAGGTACATTTCTTTACATTTGCTCACTTAGCATTCTAGTCTATTTTAAAGTTATCTGTATTGAAATGCCGTAGCAATATAAATTCAACAAGATGGTGCCCTACAGCTATGGCCTGTGTCACTTGTCAACAGACCGGCATGGTTTTTGGGCACAATAATCTTCTGTATAGAAGGAGCGTCTGTATGGATAAGACAAGGCAAGATTAGTATGTGGTTATATTTTTAGTCTAAATTAAATTTAATACTTATCCTTTAGCTGCCTTGGTAAAAAATGTAAATAAATGGGGAAAGTATGAATATTATTATAAATAATGATATTAATACAGTGACCGGAAAAATGTGAGGAAAGGAAATTTTATTACTTTTATTTTGGCTAAGCTAGAGGAAATATTCTCTGATTAAGTAAGTATCATATTTTTTAAGATATGGAAGTTTTTCCATTTATGCTGAAAATGCTTGTGTTGTTTAAACTAAGCACTTTGCTTCAAATGGCTAAAGCACTTTGCATACATAATATGTTGTGATCATAGCTGATAAGAGAATAGCATAGCTCAATTTGGAAATTTTGTCTCTTTGAACATTCTTGCTCTGAACACAGAATTTATAATCTTTTACTGATCTTTTTGCATATCATTAATAATCTGAATAAAAATCAGCTTAAAAGAGTTTGAGGTATTTATATTTATAATTCATATCTGTTGATATATGTTTTTAAGGAATGATTGCTGAAGAAATGGACAGATTTTCACCCCCAGAATCAGATTTGTGTGAAACAGCTAGATGGTTAAGTGTTGAGTTTACAGTTCAAGGAGATCAGTGGGAGAGGCATGTTGAAATAGCTGATGTAAGAAAAAATTGATCCTCATCTGATTATTCACAGACCCATTGCTCGATTTGTTCAAATGCAAACCAAATTTAAGACTGTCTCTGTTTTTCCGTATTAAGATTCAATAGTGCATGGATTAATATTGCTTTAGACTTGTGGTTCTTAACATGGGTTCCATTGAACCCCAGGAGTCGGTCTCAGAGGTTTGGTAGAGGTCAAGAAAAAACTGAATAAACATCGTATTTTATTTTTCCTATTAAGAAGGGTTTGGTGAACGCGCTTATGAAACTGGTAGGGTTCAGTACCTCCAACTAGGTTGACAACTGCTGCTTTAGACATTTAATAGTTAAAAATGTGCAGTGGCGTTGAAACACACTTTCTAATTTAAAGTCTTTAATTAATGGTAATAAAATATGTTTGGATATTCTTGGAAATTAAATTTATGACACCAATCAATTGTAGGCCTATCAATGAAGCTTTAAAAACCTTTTTTTAAATATAAAAAAAGTAGCCTTCATTGTTATTTAATTGATAAATACTTGATACACAGATTTACATATTGAGAATATGTATGGGGCTCTTTCACAGATTGTGTCTAAAGAGTTGGCCAATTTTCACATTCCTGCCAGCCCATCAACTGGTTATCATCAAGTTTTTACATTTACAAGTAACATGGAACAACTCTGGGGGTCAATATTGGTATGTTAATGTTATATACCTGGATATTAATATTTTTTGTTTGCTTGTTGTTGATTTTTAACTCTTTTATCTTTGTAAAGATAGTTCGAGTTATTCATTAAACAGCAATCTCTGCTGGATGTATGGAAACATTACCTCATTTTTTAAAGCCAATTAACTATTTTTATGTTTGTTCCTTCAGGGCAGTAGATCACACATTCACATTTTATCAGCCTACAGTCTGATCAAGTTTTTGTATGAAACATCCTTCCCTCATATTACCGTTAAACCAAGCGAAGGATTTATTCAAGAATGTTCACTTGTTATTGCCTCTGTCTTATCAAGTCTCTTCTGTCGTGATGTTGCTCATACAACTCCTAGCGAAGAAATGGTGTGGCTTATCAAAGCAGATATCATTGAATGCCTCACAAAAAATTCTTTTCTACTGGACCATGTTTTGAAATTGCTGATAGCAAGATCCCAAGGTAATTTCTCTGGATTTCTTGATGTTTTTTCTTCTTCTTTCTCATTTTTTTCCCCCCATCGCTTACTGAAAACATTATGTTAAAATATGTGTCTTCAAATATATATATTTTGATAGCTGTTATATCTATTATTACACATAACTTCTTGACATTTTGCAGACCAAAGCATCAATAGTTAAACTTTTTTCTTTCTCTACTTCTAATTCTAGAGACTTATTTATTCTCATAATTTCATAACATTGTAATATCTTTTGGATCTTTATACTTATCAGGAGAATACAAAACCTCTGAAGATGAAAATCAAGCATCAAAGACTGCCATTGATTTTCTTTACTCAAATGACTCAATAAAGTATAAAATCCTTGAAATGAAAGACATAACTGCATAAATGCGACCCATGTCAAATGCCCTTGGAATATTGTAAGGATGCACAAAATAAAGCCTTCTTTATGTGACATCAAATTATAGTATGAGCTCTGCAGTTGAAAGTTGTTTCTTTTTAATAAATTATTTTTTAAAAAAAAACAAATTTAATTTTAAAAGAATTGGAGGTTTTTGAACAAGTTTATAAAAGCAAAAAAAATTTTCAAAGCCTAACTTTCTGTTTTATGTTTAATTAAAATAGAGAACACCCAACATATTTTAGCCATCTCAGCACATGTCTATTGTTGTGTGTAATTAAATTTCACTGTAGGTCAAGTTTAACAAATCTTGCTAGTGACAGAACACAACACCAGCTCGTAATTTTAAAAAATATTATAAGTTAATGTAAAAATTTACTTATGATAACTGCTATTGCTAACACAAACTTGGTTAAACTAATAAAAATGTTTGTATTGAGAACTGTTACTTATATTGCGTTACTTGATTTAATTTTATAACATGGTAACATTTAACTTCTAATATCCATATTTCATGGCATGGCCTTAGTCATTAAAATTTGTAACATTAATCCATCATACTAATGCTAATTTTTTTTTTAATATTCTGAGTATCTCTCTAAATGTATAATTAAGTGTTTTCTTTAAAGGGACTTCTACTTCTACTCTTTTAAGAATTTCTTTCTATGTGTTCTTTTCATATTCCATTTTTGTTGTTTCTAACATTGACTCCATTCTTTGGCTCATTTGATCATCTGTCTTATGGGCTCTGCTCAGTGAATGATTGGAGAAAGGGAGGGATTGGCCTGTGTTCATTATTTTTGTGTGGAGTGTTTAAAGATAACACTATTATTTACTAAAAATTAGAACGTTCATAAACATGTTTTTAAAAAAGAATATCCTAACAAGATGGGTTTTAAAGCAGCAGAATGTAGATGTTAATTATGATAAATTATAGCTAACATAATGCTATGTAGCCTGCATAAAATATTATCTAAATTTCTTTTTTTAAAAAAAACACTTTATGTTGTATACATTCAATTCAAACCCTAAGAGGACAAAAAGTTTTCATAAACATTTAAAAACAAATTATTTTGCTGACACATCGTTTGCCTGGGAATACTTAGATACTTCTATTTTATTACGTCTTCATGGCACCAACCAAGTGAACAATGCAGATCACTGAAGAGAAATGGTTATTCCAATATAATTGAAATCAGTGTGAAACATCATTACAATGTTGGGGTGTGAGATAGTATTTTCATCCTTCAAGAGCAGATCTCTCCAGGTAAGTTTGATATGGTACAAGTAAAAAATAAATGATTAGCTGAAGTTTTTCCAGGCTTCATTTTAAAATGCACTGACTCGAACGTAAGTGTAAGGTGTGTGTAAGAAATGCAGAATATTAAAAAAAAAATTTGTGAAGTTATATTCTTGATATTAAGACAAAAAAATTGATATGCAAAAGCTAAAATCAATACAACCTCGTGAATCTACTAATAAACAATATAGGAGAACAATGCTTTCTACAACAATAATTCCATTACTTTTTATTTGGAGTTTGGGGGCTTGTAAATCATGTTCATATTTATACTGTCAATCCATTAAAAAACATTTTAGTTTTAGTAAAATATTAAAATACATTCCTTTAGGGAGCAAACTGTAATAATTATTAATGGATCTAAATCTGCACCAATAAAGGTTAATTAAGGAGTTCCACAAGGAACTGTCCGAGGTTCACCTACTCTTTTTAACTTATATAAATTATTTACCCAACAACATCTCAACAGGAACAAAAGTTAGGTTATTTGCTGATGATTGTATAATCTATAGAACAATTAAAGCAGAGTAAGATAGCAAAATTTTACAAAAAGACTTAGATGAATTAATAAAATGGGAAACTAACTGGAACTGGAATATGTCTTTCCACCCAGAAAAGAGTCAACTGCTAAGAGTTACAAAGAAAAAGAAGCAAATAAATTCAAAATATTTCATTCACGGAAAAGAACTAACCCAAACTAAAGATGCAAAATACTTTGGATACATAATAAATGATAAACTATCATGGAATCCCCATGTCAATGAAGTTATTAAAAAATTAAAAAAAACCTTAGGCTTTATAAAAAGAAACTTTTAAAAATGTAATGCAAATCTAAAACTAAAATGCTACCTCACCTTGGTGAGCCCCATACAAGAATATGCATCTTCTGTATGGGACCCATCCACTAAAGAAAACATTGATATACTAGAACAAATTAAAAAAAGAGCTGCCAGATTCATTACTGGAAAATATTCAAAACTGACAAGAGTAACACCATTAGTTAAATCATTAAACCTTGAAACACTAGAGGATAGAAGAACCAAGAGTAAATTAATTAATACATTAAGCGATTAATTCTAATTTAGAAATACAACACAGAGAAACCTTACCCTCAGATAAACATAAGGATAAAAACACTTTTCTTATTCCGTGCTGTATGCAAGAACAAACACATACAGTTTTCTTTCTTCCTGTCCGGTATTCGGGCATGGAATGGGTTGCCTGAGGAAACCAGGAAAGCCAACACTTTATCATCATTTAAAACTCTAATAAGAGTGCAGGACTAGATACAAACCATAGATAAACGTGGGACGCAATAATATTCTGTATAGAAGTAGCGTCTGTAACAGATAAGATAATCCTCGTAAATCGTTACAATGCCAATACTGTTTATTAATTTATTGTTATGAAACGGTAGCCATTTTTTTACAAGTATGAAAAAATGGTACACCTAGATAAAGATGTATGAAAAAAGAAGACAAATGTGAATATGAAACTTTAATTTTAATGGTAGTTTAAATTTTTTTTTAATTTATTCAAGTTTTGCAATCCTACATGTGGAAGAAAAACAGCAGTCCCGAGCCTGCGCTCTTCATGGGGCTTCCCGGAAAACCCCCTCAGCCCTCTGGCCCCTTAAGGGACGTAAAGACTGAGAAGCCCCCCCCCCCCGGAGCGGTTGCTGCTTCAAGCGGCCGCCTGGGCGTCCAGGACACTAGGTCGAAAACGCCTCCAACTAAGTGTGCCTCCCGAGAGAGGTGTGGAATTTCCTACTGTGACTCGCTATCAATATAGTATCACTCTGGCGCCACCACGGCAGAGCTTACGAGTCTCAATGGTTTGGATCGCCGCAAAGCGTGGGATCATCACTGACCTGCCTAGGGTTTAACCCCCACGGAAGGTTTCCTCAGAGCTGGCGACCAAAAGCGTTTCCTAGCGGTACCTTTTGCTATTCCGTGCTGGCGCTCCTGGCCCTAAACCGGCACCGCTCAACAGCGTTGCTAGTTAATTGAGGGGGACGAAACGGTCGCTTCGGAGTAACCCGACCCTCAACGGGTACTTTGGTTTTCATCATCGGCATTGCATCTAAATGCTTTGCCTAAGATCCGTACAGCGACTGTAATCATATATGACTAGCACCTAACACTTAACAACGGTCTTCGGCTGTCCAAGCCAGGGGTTTGTCGGTTTCAGGTCGTGGTCTGCTCCACGACCCTACTCGTCTGTCGAACCACGTAGAGGTCACCCCTTCTCGACAGAGTTTTGCAATAAATAGTTTTGCCCTAAAGGCTGAAACTAAAAAGAGTATTACTTTATTTAACAAGGCGAATGCAAGAGAAAATAAGTTCCTGAGTTTCTTTATACTTTAAGGCTTGAAGCTGATCTATAATTATAATATGAAAGAGAGGATTAAGGATTAACTGGCATGGATACTCCGCAGAACGACTGGCTTTGTCCGTAAAAAAAAATGTCGGCTACCTGAATAAGTATACGTGATTAGAGTTAATTTTAGGTATTCATGAAGATCAGTGACGTACAAGTGAATAGAAGCGCTTATGTTTTTGTATTAATTGCATTCAGATTCTTTTTTTTTTTTTTTTTTAAATTCTGCTATAAATAAAAGTCATTCTGTTTATTTTATTTTTTAAATTGGTAATCGGTCCCATCTTATGTTCAAATTGTTCTTTAATAAACTTTAAAAAATATCCCATGTTGATCGAAATACTATATACATCTGTCAATGATTCGTCTCTATTAAAATAGCTGTTCCTAACAGAAGATAAAACTTCCCCTGGACGAGGAATTCAGTGACATTTTTTATTTTTGTCATTTTTTAAATTATAATGGGGGAATAATAGGCAGTTTGCTTAGTGCAGTAATGAAATTAGCTTTGAAATATCGGCCCCCCAAAATTTTGTTATTTAATCGAGCTTTCTTACTTCGCATAACAAGCGTGATCGGAGATAAGGCAACAACAGCAAATAAAATATGTGAGATATTTACTTACAATACAATCGTTTGGTACGATGTATGGCCACCGAGACGATAAGGTTTCTTGACTTTAGATAACAATTTGTAAACAATTTAACGACATGTGTTCCTAGGTAGGGCTGTCAATTTTTTTGAAAAATGCTGCCCGGGTACCCGTCCAAATTTCGAACGGGTACCCGGGTTACCCGTTCAAAACATCGCATAATTTTCACCGTCCTACAGCTATACTATGCATCGTAGCCACCTTCCATGCCCCTTATTTCTCAGTAACCACACGGCCGACGTCTAAAAGTGACGTCACGTGATTTTGGTTGATTTATACCCCCCTCCCCCACATTGTCACAAAAACTTAGAACCCCCTTAGAACAAAGATTTGCAGCCGCGCCCCCCTCCCCCATAATAGCTGTACCTCCTTTTTGAAAATGAGCATTTGTGAAATAACTTTATTGTCACTTAAGTTTGTATTTAATGTGAAGTATAACTCTATTAAATCGATACACGTGTAAATTCATGTAAATCGTCACTAAACAAATTGTAAGCATTCAAGTTTTTAAGTGGAACCTTTATTTTAAGTTGCACGTTTTGATGTGATGTCACATTTCTAAAACACACACCCCCTTCGTCACAAATGTATGATCGCCTTCTCCGTAGGTGCTAAACGTCATTTTATTTTATTTGACTGTTAGTAACTAATTTATTGACTTTTAAAAAAGTACAAATTTGTGTGGATTATTTAAAAAAAATAAAATTAGGCACTCGTGGGAACGAACATGCAAAACACAATCGAATGGGAGGGGGAGGGGGAGATAAACAACGTCTACAATCGGAAATCCTATGTCGGCGTATTTCAAAGTAACTTTAATGTTTAAAGCAGGGATGTTTTTATTAACAATACCAAACACGGCCTCATTCACCTCTATGCAGTCCCGCCCCACGGCCGACGACTTACCCATTTGAAATTGTTAGTAACTGATTAATTTATTAAGTTTAAATACTGACAACCTTGTACATCAGTTTTTCTAGGTCAACACGTGTTAATTCACACAAGAAGCACAAGCGAATGCAAGGGGTGTGGGTTATGTAAATGAAGGGAGGACGGGGGGAGTAGATTAACAACATTAGCTAGTATCAATCGGCGTATTTCAAAGCGAAGTTACTGTCACAGAAGGGATTTTTTTTTTTACTAACAAACGCCGCTTTTATCTCTAACATCATTATTTTTGGCTGAATTTTATTTTCCCTTATCTATATGATTCTTTTAAAGCGCCAAAACCTTTTTGTGTGTGCGATTTCTGTTTCACGTTGAGAGAAAAAGATGTATCAAAGTACATTTCCCGTTGACAGGTATTTCTCCTTAGATATAATTTACTGCATTCATTTCAAACAAACATTTTCATTTGAAAAATTATTTCAAAAAAAAAAAAAAAAAAAAAAAAAAAAAAGCCGAATGGGAACCAAAGTTTTGCCTCCGTTAATATAGACATTGAAGTTACATTTTCACGGGTACCCGGGCGGAATTTTACTACCCGGGTAATCTGATGGCAACGGGTACCCGGGTCCCGGGTACCTGTTGACAGGCCTATTCCTAGGCATTTTAATTTTTCTTTGGGATCGTCCATAAATGATGTCACGCGAATTAGACCAATTTTTACCCACCTCCTCCCTCGAAACACTTCGTCAAAAAAAAAAAAAAAAACTTAAATCCATTATTGCGTCACAAAGCCGTATTTTCTAATTGAAAATAAGGTAAGTTTCAAAGTATCTTTTTTTTTAAACCACGTTTTTATTAACATTAGCATGCTTTAGACTTTAGATCATGTTTGTCTTTTTGTTTGTCCGCAAAATTACAGATTTTCCAACGTAAAATTTAACCACTTCTGATGGTCTTAGATATCTCAAAATTTTACCACCGATAGATCTTGGATGACAATGCATTGTATCAACATTTCAGATCGATCGAATGTATCGTAATTAAATTAATGTATTTTTTAATTTTTAAAGTTTGTCTCTATAAGCATAAGTTCTGAAATAGGTTTTATGAAAAAATTATATATAAGACCTTATTAAATTTAAAATCTATTTAGTTAGATTATAAGAAATCTGTATAATTTTGAACTTTAAAACTTGAATATCTCAAAATTACAAAATGTGACAGCCGTTTCTTCCCATGAGCTCTTCATATGTGTCCTTCTGCTGTTGTTGACATTCACGGGCAATCCTCCGAATCCCGGTCCCAAATTATTTTACACTAATAAGTGGAAGTATAGTACATCAAATTATTTTATTTATTGATAGAACACAGCGCAAGTGTTATTTATTGTAGTCATCAAATGCTAAATATTGTAATTGTCACACAGAATTTGCAAACAGCTGCCCAAAACTTTCTGTTTGTGACTGTTGCGCTAGTTTCGCTGAAGGTAAAAGTAGAAAAAACAACGGGAGTAATGTTTTTGGAGCAGCTCGTCAACCTGCCATACTTTAAAAAAAAAAAAGAAAATACTACTGATTAACAAATTGATATCAATAATGACGTAAGTGTTTATGACCATGGCCAAGACGTTTCAGTAAATAACTGAGCATTTTTAAATCCTTTATATTAACTTGTGGTGTCTAAGCCGTTCGACCGACCGGCCGCGCGACCGATCTACCGTGCGACCTTGCCGAAAAAACTTTGGATCGATTTTTAACCCCCTTTCTCGTAAGCTAGCGAGCTGAAATTTAGCAGGCAGACTCATGACGATGATAAAAATGATGCATCAAAATTTCAAATCGATCGAATGGACAGTAATTGAATTATTGAATTTTTAAATTATGTTATTTATCTCTTTATACCGTGTTAATTTTTTGAGATAGTGTTGTGGTGTGTAATATGTTCAACAACCTTTCATGTCGCGCATTACATTGATAGTACTTTTAAAAAATATATTCACTATCGGTGCGCATTATATTAAACACGTTTTACGAGACATCACTAGAATTTTGTATTTTCGGATTGTTTTGCCCTGCGTATTATAATGAACATCCTTATAGTTATAGTTATGTCTCGTATATAAAGGAATTATAGTGAAAAACTTGTTTTTTTTAAAAAATATTTTTTTTAACGTTTTTTAAAATTATGTGATAAAAACACAAAATAATTTGGGACCGAGATTCGGAGGATTGCCCATTCACGTGCCAGTTCATCCTGTGACCACATACCCGTGGTATTAAAACGTTGGGTGGTGTTTGGTATAAAAATAAATAGAGGTTAAAAAAAAAGATTTTTTAAAAACCACGTTTTTGTAAGTGGACTAAAAAGAAGAAAATAAATAGAGGTAAAAAATGATTTTTTTAAAAACACGTTTTTATAAGAGGACTAAAAAGAAGAAAATATATTAAAACTTATAGTTCAAAGGCTTTGATTTAACATAAAGATAGGCGTTTGGTATAAAAATTAAAGATTTATAATTTAGGAGGCAAAAGAGAGATCTATAGGTGAGAAAATGATTGAACTTCCCGTGATGTTATCGAGCTGAAATTTTGCACATGGACTCGTGTCACCTAACAATACACTGTTAGGGCTGTTATCGATTAATTTAAATTTAATCGTTAACTTGTGAAAAATTACCGAATAATTAATCGATAATTTTTATTAAAGCTGAAAATAAGAGTTATTACGTCATTAAACTGAAAATTTCATAATATGCCCAGAACTTATGTATTTTATAAAAAAAATAATAATAAATTTAGGAGATATATTTAAATATAAGTAGTTCAATTTCATGTAAATAAATATAACTTTTCTTATTGTTAAATAAGTAAAAACAATGTTTTTTGTTTATATCATTTTCCTTATAAAAACTGCTTATTATAAAGTTTTACTTTGAAAATCGTTTTTATTTTTTAATGGAGAAGTTTGTAAGTAACAAAAACTATTATTATTTTTTAATTATTTATTAAAAAATCGAAATAATTGTTTAAAATATTTTCTTTAATTTTAATCGCTATTTTACCGATTAGAATAATTTTAATCGATAAACATTTTTACCGATTAATCGAGAAATTAATCGTTAATTTTCGCAGCCCTATACACTGTATCAACATTTTATATCGATCGAGTGTACCGTAATTAAATTAATGCACTTTTAGTTTATCTCTGTATAAATGTATGGTAGCCGTCTGTTGTTGTTGACATCCACATGTTTGCTGGAGTTCAGTCCAGCTATCGTTGACCTTACAACCCCCCTTGTTTTACAGTAAGGGGGAGTTCAGTCTGTAGATGAAAATTTTTGTCGCGCGGTGCATATTATTTTGAATATAAGCAATACTTTTAGTTCTGTCAGAAGTGGTTGGCCTCTTCGTGGCCTGAGAGATGAGTAGGGTAGCGGAAGTGACCGCGGCCCCAAACTAATAACCACTGCGCCAACGCCAAACACAAGCACCAAAACCTTCGTAAAAACGTAAGGATGGGCTTGACTTCAACGTGAGGTCCGGTGCTGGGTATGGGAGCAGGCCTATACCCAACAATGCCCGGCTAGGAACGCCGAAGACCGAAAGACTCTCTGGGCAAGGGGCGAGACGCATACGGATCGCCCTCCATGAGTTGAAGATTTCTGCCTATTCCCTCTCTTATTCTATGGTTCTATTTTCGAAAAACGCAGGTCCCGGAATGGACCTTTTAAACCCCCATGTTCCAGCGGATGGTGGTACGCTGGCTGGGTTGGTTACCACTCCTCTAGGCGTGATGACGGACGACAGGTCACGTCCTATCGGTCAACCGGCGACTGACCGTACTGGTATGGGTGCGAAGGGCCATCCTGAACAAGCCCTAGTTGTGCTACAATTAACTGTCTGTGGAATAAGGCAAAAGGCGCACGAAATAACCAAACTACTACATGAAAGGAATGTGGATGTGGCATTATTGCAAGAAACGCTTCTGAAGGGTAAGCCGTTTCACATAACTGGTTATTCGCTATACCATTGCAAGTGCGACCGGCGATGCCGGGGCCTTGCCACAGCGGCCCGGAACGATGTCACGGTGGAATTGCTCGAAGCCAAATGCTACAGCAACACTGAAACCCTAACAGTGAGGGTGTTCAAAGGCGACGTTGGCTTTACGATCACAAACGTATATAATACGCCCAGGAACCCAATG
>MUZC01004525.1:89972-108406 GCA_002072015.1 Radix auricularia | reverse complement strand
TAATTTCCACAGCCCTAATATATATATAATATATATATATAATATATATATACATTATATTCATATTCATATATATAAAATCTTTAATTTGTATAAAAATGTCCATTTATTGCCAGACCCACTGTAATATCATCTTAAGTTACATTGTGTGTCTTTTATAATAGCTATTTAATCTACATTTTATTAATTACTTTAAAACCTTGTTTTTTTTTTACGGTCAATTCCAAATGACGTCATTTTTACCAGAACAGGGGCGTTCGTTAATTTTGAGTCACGTATAATTTTATTTTAAGACAATATTGCTACTGATGTTTTTATTTTTTGCTATTATTATGCATTTAAAATATTATAAAATTGTATAATTTAATCTTTCAAAGTAATTTAATAGTCACTTTTGACAAGAATAGTTTTTAATTTGCTAAATATTTGGAAAAATATATTTAACATTAAGTTATAATGAACGTGCTTGCATTCCCATCATGCTCTATGCTTTTTACGCAGACGCCATGTTTGTGGCCTATGGCATTTGTGGAACCAGGAAAGTCATTGAAACGAACAGTAGTAATGAATCTTATCTATTTAACATCATTTTAGGAAAGGAATTAGTTGATATTTCTACAAAGGACATACAAGGCTGGAAAATATAAATAAGTTGTTGTCGAACCAGATTAGTAAAATTTCCCCATGCTCTACGTAATAAATTGATAGTGAATTGGGGAAGTGTCTGTCTTGAGTAACTGAACTAAGTTACTAACTCAGACTAACTGTCTGAGTTTGGCCTTAGTCAGGATCTGGTTTTGGTTGCTATACTTGTGTGAGTCATTGATTGAATCGAATTTTGTAAAATATTAGAAATTAATTGGCATGGGAGTAATGAAATAATCATTAAAACTTAAAGAATATCGTTAGTTTGTGATTTATTTAATTAAGAGTAAGACAGACTGTGGATGAAGAATGGTTAATATTAAGTATTAGTATTAGATTATTAGGCATTAGGGCTGAATACAATTATAATTTATTATATGTTCCCAAATGAGGCAAATGGCAATCCTGCATTCTCTTCCTTTGTTTTTTAGGTTTTGATTTAGAATTTTTATTTGATTTGTTAATTAACTTAATTTAGGGTTGGGTTCAGGGGCGGATAAGACTGCACGGGGCCACGGGCTGCAATGAAACGGGGGTCCTATCCAGCCAGCATCCCTTAAAATAAAATGATTGTTAACAGCTGTAACTGAATATTAATAATAAAAATAAACAATAATAATTGTTTGAAGTATTTGCAGTATGTTACAAGTGGGAGTGAAAAGAAAAAAATATTTTCCAATGCTGGGAATCGAACCCCTCACCGGTTGCATCTGGCGCCTGTACTCTCTCCACACGGCCAGCGGAGATTGTCTAAAACAGGAAATTTTAAAAATATAAACTATACTTTCTACTAAGTTCTCTAAGTGAGCCAATTAAATTACGTTTTAAATTGATTATTAACACTATCAGGTCTGAATCGCGATCAGTTGTATAGTTAATATTTATTAATTTTTTTATATTTTCAAGGGTTCGTGCAAACATTTGTTCACTTTTATTATAAATATAAAAAGTTTGGGGGCCCCTAAACCGTCGGGGGCCCCTGGCCTTAGCCCGCTCAGCCCCCCCCCCCTTAATCCGCCACAGGTTGGGTTAGATTTAGTTTTAGTACAGTTTAGTTTAGTTATAATTGTGAATTTAGGATTAGTTTTAGTCTTTTAGTTTTTCCCATGATTATGATTCATAGCGTTAGAAGCAGATTTTTTTTTTCTGCTGTCACGTCACTTCTTGCAGGTTACATATAAAATTCTTAAATATTCAATTGTGTCATTAGTTTCTGGGGTCTAACGGTAAGAGCGTTGGATTCTTGAACTGAAATAAAGAGTGGTCAGTGGTTCGCGTTTCGATTATGACATTCTTTTTTTTTTTAACTTTCCAATTTCTTTTCAATTACTTTCAGTGATCTATAATTTGTAATTACAAGGTTAGGTTTAGCATAAGTAGTATGCTAAAGTAGTTTTTGTTATGAACTGTTGGAGTTTGAAACCTCATGATGCTTAGGCCTAGGCTGCTACTACAACTAGTACTACACTACATGAACATGGCCATTTTAATGTTAGTATGAACTTTCCCACTTGTGTTTGTGACGATAAAGATTGAATTAATTAATTTTAAAATCATTATTCTTGTTTTTTAAAAAAATGTAATACTTTTTATAAGCACTTCTAACACTAACAAACAGTAATTAAACTAGATTAATAATTAATAATTTTAATCTTCATTGTCGTAAGTGGGAGAAGTCCATGCCACGCTGACCACAGTGTCAGTGACCATACTTCCATGATCCATAGCCATGTAAATCTAGTAGGGGTTGCCAACAGTTATATCCAAAATTTTTTTTGTTTTAAAAATTCTCTCTTTTTTGGTGGTTGGATAAAAAACAAGTACCAAGTAGGAAATTATTGTCAGCCAGTCGAACACACTCCACACAGTTGATAATATAGGAATACTAATTGGATAATAGGCAGGAAGTTTCAAAATTTATTCACATTACAATCAACTGGTGGTTCAGATGAATATTTATATATTTTTTTCTCTAAAAACTAAAATGAAGTAATTATCAGTAAAATACCACTTAAAAGACGTATAACACATGTAAATATATCAACATTATAATTATACTATTACTATATTTATATTGTTATGATAAATGACTAAACCGTGTACTTGTGTAGTTATTATTGGGGCTAGAACTAATGAAATCAATTTAACTATTTTAACATTATTTTATTTCCAATGTCACTTACAAATCAATTAGAGCTGACAAGACTAATAACAATTATTTATTTTGATTTTTTTCCCCTAAAAATAAGCTATGCTAGCTACATATAATACTAAATTAGAACGAGATAAAAATACTGATTAATTTTTTATAATAGAAATCTCAGTATAACTCCTCCCTTTCCTGAATTTTGAAAAGATTAATAAGATACATTGATACAAACCTAGTTTTAAATTTGTATGCCTAGTTCTAGTATATTGCAAAGAAAAAGGGAACTAGGCTTATAAGTTATAATTTATTAGCATTAACTAGTAAATAAGGTAATACTAATAAAGGTTTAGTCTTTTGAAATCTCTAGTTCAACCATAATTCACATTGTGACATTTGTTAGTTTGAAATGCTTGAAACTTTGTGTCCACAGAATGTAAGTTGAGTGCTGTTGATAATCTAGCTTTAACCTATGGCCTTGGTGCATCTTTAAAAATCTGTCAAAGTAGAAAAAATATTTTTATTCTACCCATAGAACATGAAATGGATTGTGTGGGGTGTAGATATTTATGTATGACTTTCAGGGTCATGTAATTCATGTAAGAATTCATATTTGAAAATATAACTTTTTACACAAAATGAGTTTTAAATAGTAAATCAATTATTTGTAATATTAAATAACATCAGAGAACATGTACAAACATACAATTTCTTTAAGACTTTGGTTTTTGTCATCTAATTTTTTTTCTTCTGTCAAGTGTTAACCATTTCCAAAAAATTTTAACCTTTAGAATGCACATCAGTCATCAGGATAATCAGCAGTTACCACATTTACAATGTTTAAAAAAATAAATATTTTAAACAATTATTTAAGCCTGGCTTGCCAAATAATTTCTGTTAGGTAGGCACTCCAATACTCGCTTCGCGAGCCGCAGGAAACCGCGGGCTGCTGGTAGCATTCCACTGTGATCAACAATGGAAGGCATCGCTCGGTACACATCGTGTTTAGTCGTGTCTATGCGTCATTGTCTAAAAATAGCTAATTTTAAAACTTAAACTTTATTCACCGAAGAATTCCGGTCACGAGGGTATCAATACTGTTTCACTTTCATTTCTCTGAGACGAGCAATCGGAGCGCAAAGTGAGGGTAAGTGGTTTTTTCTTGTTTCTGATTTTGCTGTTCACATAAGACTTTTAATTTTTTTAGCACGAGGAAGCTTTACCATTTAAAAATACATAGTATTTAATTTTAACATTAATAACTGTGTCTAAAATTAATGAAATCAATCACTACATGTGAACCTCGTGTGGCGTTTGTTAAAAAAAAAAACGGCGGCCATTTTGCGTACATTTCAGAAAGTTTAATATTTCGTATTTNCTTAGCAACCTAAAAGATTGAACTTTCATTTTAAAAAAAAAAATAATACACATTTCAATATAACCAAACAACAACAAAAACTTTAAAATTGAAAGTAATAGTAATAATAATAATAAAAACAACATATTCAAAAAGAAAGCATTAATATAGATTAATTAGTTAAGATTTAGGCAAGACGTATATTGGATTTAAATTTTATTATTAATTATTATTTTTATTTTTTATTTTTGCCATCCAGTTGTAGTTGAACGATGCTTAATAAGTTTAATAACAGTGGACGAAGTTTAATTACTGGGGGAGGGGGGGTGGTACTCGTAGTTCTTCAATTCTAGAAACATTTTTTTTACAATAACCGGAAGTGGACGAGCGCGTATCCAGCCGCATATTGGGTCGTCTTGACGAGGCGATACTCACTACCAATAAAATATGACATACCAACGGAAATGTCATTGGAACATCAATACTTAGAAAGGGAAGCTACTCTAAATAGGTTTATCTTCATGGAAAAATTACCTCTGTCGGGAAGAGCTGTCAACATGGCTCAGGCTAGAGTTGATGAATATTTCACCACCAGGAAAAGAAATTCGAGAGTCCAGTCATCCAAAAGACGTAAAATTGTTTTACCTTTAAATTCGAATGAATCTCCTCAATTATTAATTGATGACTCTTTAAGCAGTGATTCTCTATGCAAAGGAACGAATGTACTTAAAACAAACTGTTTAAGTGACACAAAGTCAGTATTGAAACAACCAGCTGAACAAGTCCAATCACAATCTCAAAGTCTCGTAGATAATTTTGTGTTTAAGTCTACACCAGATACAAAAGCTTTAGACAAAACTCAGAATTCGTCCACACTTGGTAAAGGAAGAAATAATTATAGGGAAAATAAACATGAAACTGCATTAAGGCACCAGCCAAAATGCCCAAAAGTCACAGATTTGTTTAGCAGGCCAAAGCTAGGTGAACTACTAGATGACCTGAAAAAGTCATGGGATGAGGTCAAAGAACGTGAGGCTGCTAAACTCCCTGTTGTTTCCCAGGACAATGGAAAAGATCCAACAAAGACAGACAGGCATGGGCATTTCTTACTCTTTAAGTTTAAGCCTTTTTGTATTAGTGATGGCGATGGGAGCATACCAAAATTTTTAACGATTCCGATTCTACTCAATTATTCGGATTCTCAATATGATTCTGATATCTTGCCATTAGTATTAGTACATATATATATATATATATATTTCTGTGCCCAGGTATTTATATATTTAATTTAAATAAAAGCTGAGAATTGATTAGACAAGTTTATTAACTCACAGTTAACAGACAATAACCCCCCCCTCCACCACTCAATCTCCCACACCATTGTTGTTGTTGGGTAGTCTGATTAGCGTCAAGTTACCTAAGGATAGGAGTTTATCAATATGTAGGCACTCCAATACTCGCTTCGCGAGCCGCAGGAAACCGCGGGCTGCTGGTAGCATTCCACTGTGATCAACAATGGAAGGCATCGCTCTGTACACATCGTGTTTAGTCGTGTCTATGCGTCATTGTCTAAAAATATCTAATTTTAAAACTTAAACTTTATTCACCGAAGAATTCCGGTCACGAGGGTATCAATACTGTTTCACTTTCATTTCTCTGAGACGAGCAATCGGAGCGCAAAGTGAGGGTAAGTGGTTTTTTCTTGTTTCTGATTTTGCTGTTCACATAAGACTTTTAATTTTTTTAGCACGAGGAAGCTTTACCATTTAAAAATACATAGTATTTAATTTTAACATTAATAACTGTGTCTAAAATTAATGAAATCAATCACTACATGTGAACCTCGTGTGGCGTTTGTTAAAAAAAAAAACAGCGGCCATCTTTTTTTAAATATTTTTTTTATAATAGGGAGTTGAAATTATTTTAAATTATTCAATTAAAAACAACTATTACTTAATTATTTAAATATCTAATTGGACTATAATTTCTAATTCTTGTTAATAAAAAAATAAAAGTAAAAGTAAAAATCCATTGTTAAATATAATTCCATGAAGGATATAATTTTATAAAATAGAAACTTAATCTGTTTATTTATTCAGGGATCACTTTGTTGTTGTAAACTTTGTATTGTTGTTAAGTACTAGTATTACTATTTATTAGTATTTAGTATAGAACTCACATACAAGTATAGGAATAGAACTAAATAATAATATTGATAATTTTAGTAAATTTATTTTATTATTTTTTCAGAATTACGACTTGTTTTCCTATTGTTTATCTGCAATCAACTGAGCTTTATTATAAATTATAAAGTAGAAACGTACATATCCAAGATATGAGATTATTACTATTTTTAAATTCTTGATGAATTTTTTTGTTCTAAGGTCTCTTTGGAAAACTTTTGACGGGACCCTGGATGACTCAGTTCTACAAAAATTCAAGGGGCTTAAAGCATTTGGAGATGGTGAGTATATTAATTTTGTCTACATAAGTTTGCACTTAAATATCTTGAACTTTGCCTTTTTTAAAGCCACTTGATTATGCTATTGTTTTCAGCCTTTCCTTTATTTTGTATGATTTTTAATTAACAGATACCACACATGAGGACTTGCATAGCCAGCCTGGAGGAGATCAACAAACACCCTGGACTACTACTGACGAGAGAGGAGGATGTGTTCAATCTACCCATAGACGAGGATGATGTTCTGCTTGAGCTGAGGAGCCAGATCTACCAACCATGTCCACGATTTTTGGAGACAGTTTCTAATCTGTCTTTAGGATTTGTATCAGTCCTAAACAGACAACTTGAGTCTTATCTTGTTGGGGAACTGGCTACTCCATCAGCAGAATTAATGGCCCTGGAGATCTGGTTGGGTTTGTCAGGAAATCTGGGAAGTTATTTTGTAAGTTAGTATTTTCTGACATAGATCATGAAGAAATTACATTATCTCATTTAGTTGCAGATGTTATCATGGGTGACTTTCATTTTATTTAAGTCTAATTTTTTTATTTCTTTCATTTTCAGGTTGACAAGGGCACAGGACACCATATACTGCTGGACTATTACTGGGGATGGCCATCCTGCCTTGGACACAAGTGCTCNTTTAACAAATTATTTGATATGCTTTAATGTGTGCCTTTATTGGCACTAATTTCAGCTGTGAATTATCTGTTAGTACTGAAAGTTTCATAGCAAAAGCTTTGATAGTTTTAAAGTTATGCATTTAAATGTACATTGTCGGCAGAGTTCGATTTGCGATCTGAGCTTTTTAAAAATAATTTGCATAAAATTATCTGATCTACATTTAATGTATTTTTTATTAGCATTAATTTCAGCTGTGAATTTTCTGTTAGTACTGAAAGTTTCATAGCAAAAGCTTTGATAGTTTTAAAGTTATGCATTTAAATGTAAATTGTCGGCAGAGTTCGATTTGCGATCATTGCTTTTTTAAAAAAAATTGTAAAAATTATCTGATATGCTTTAATGTGTTCCTTTATTGGCATTAATTTCAGCTGTGAATTTTCTGTTAGTACTGAAAGTTTCATAGCAAAAGCTTTGATAGTTTTAAAGTTATGCATTTAAATGTAAATTGTCGGCAGAGTTCGATTTGCGATCTCAGCTTTTTAAAAATAATTTGCATAAAATTATCTGATCTACATTTATGTATTTTTTATTAGCATTAATTTCAGCTGTAAATTATCTGTTTGTACTGAAAATTCTACTGTTATTGCATTGATGGTTTGAAAGTTATGCTGCATTGTAGTAAAACAGAATTTATTGACTTTGTCGCGAATGAGACCCTTGAACTTATATAGTCATGTTAAATAAAATATATTTAATTATTTCACAACTACTGTGTTGTTTTTTGTCTAAGTATGGGTAATTAATGTATCCCCCAAATAGCATGGTTCTATCTTCATTAATTAATAAGTTATGAACAAAATAGCATGGGAAGAGCTAAAATTGGATCACAGTGTTTTAGATTAAATTACAAAGGTAAATAAGGTGGAAAATTAATTCACTAAAAAAATCGTAACTTTTCTCCTATAAGAGATAGAAGAATGATTTAGGTGTCATTGGAAAGCTGAAAGCAAGCTCTTTCCAATGATATGCTATATGTTTATGTAGGTTTAATTTGAAATTTTGAGCTGGAGTGCCTATGTTAGGAAGTACCTGTATATGCAAGTATTTTAAGAACTTGTAAAACATAACAGTAATAAATATATACAGTTAATGCATAAGATTAAGTTAAATTATAAACCTTTTTCTCTTTTTTCTTTTCAACAGGAAATGACAAACAAGAAACATAGGTTTATGAATTCAAAACTACATTTGGAAAATTTATCAACTATTCGTTATTTGTTACTAATTTTCACTGGATAAATTTGGATGAAAAAAAGACATTTTTACTATCAGTTTATATGGTACAATTACAACAGATACATCTTGTGTAAATTCATTAAATTTCATTTAAAATTTGGCTTCACATTGTTACTGCCTTTGGGTACCTCTTTATCTGTGGCCAGTACAGTTTTTGAATGAATCTGCTGGTTACATCAACATTTTTTGACAAATAGAAGCAAGCATGATGTCAGCAGAAAAAAGGTTAAAACGCCTGGAGGAAATATATCTCAGGGGAGTAGCCAAAAGCAATGGACTAGCTGTGAGTGTTGAAACGCTCCTTGATTCCTTATTAGTTTTGTATGATGAATGCAACAGTGCAGCATTAAGGAGAGAGAAGAACATAAGTGAATTTGTTGAATTTGGTAAGTAAATGTGGTCAAAAATAGCTTGCATGTGAGTTTGATATGGCTGCTTGTTTTTGAGTATCGGTTACCCATCAAAATAAGAACGCTTAACCATCCACTAGGGAGGTATTTTTCCTTGGCTCTTAAATTAAAACTCCCGCCTCATCCGCTGACTTGCCCAAAGCCTGTGAACTCAAAGATTTAAAAAATAGTGCACTAAACTAAGTCATATACAGTGATAATGTAAAAAAAATTTAAAGTGCAATAGTTATAATTAAATTGATATTTAATGCTGTTTTCAAAATATTTGAATGATTTGACCTGCCACATAATGAACTTTGGGTAATAGGCTAATAGAGATTAATTGCATTTATGGTTATAAGCCTGATGTTAGGACCGGTTCACTGTTAACAACCTTACTTGCATGTCAAGACAATTGCCCATACTATACTAAAGGTTTAAAATATGTTGTGTGAATATGGATTTTAAAAGCTCAATAAATTCATAATTAATTTTAAGTTTTTTTTTTTTTTTCCAGTCCAAATTTAGTGTATGTTGATTAACCAAAAACTAAAAAAAAAACCCAACCGAGTCACTTTAAAATGTATAAAATTGAAATATCCAAGTTTAGTCTTGACACCTATCATTCATTTTTAAATAGACTCACTCAATTTCAGCTAGTTATTTTTTTTTTCCTTCCTTCATAATATTTGTATAGTATCCTCTAAATCTTCTTTAATGGAAATGATATATTATCCAAATAGGACTTCTTCTAACTTCCATGAAAGTTTGACACCTGTATTTTTAATATATAATTCAATTTTTATGTTTGTTGGCAATCCACCTTTGTTATGGGTTAACCTCCTCTCTTAATTGCAAGCAGTTGAATTCATTTGGTCTTCCACTCCTTATTACTTAGAAAGAGATTAATGTATTTTGAGATGGTGTTATGCCTCCAGGATATTCAAACCTTATACAGGCATTTCATTGATTACTAATGATATTTAGTAGATACCATATTTTCACGCATATTCCCCCGCACACGCATATACCCCGCATAATTTTTAGATCCTGTAAAAAAATTGTGGTATAGCCCGCCCACGCTTATACCCAGCACTATCTAATTTTATATTCGTGTTTTGCAAGTAATAGTGCCATTGATGCATTCTTCAGTAAACAAATTTCAGATACTCCCGCCCACGGAGATATCCCACAAGGGGGGTGTGGGGCTTGTAAAATCTGGTTTAACCTGTGGTGAATATGTGTGAAAATACATTATTTATGGGATGGGGCGACCTTGAATAACTATAAAAAAAATCTACCAATGTATATTTCAGCTCGCCCTGTATCAACATTTGTTCGGCAAAATAGGCTGCAGCGTGATGACTTTGAAACGCTTAAAATTATTGGTCGTGGGGCCTTTGGAGAGGTATGCCTTTATAACATTTTCATTTGATCAGTTAAAATTAAAGTATTCACTATTTTATTACACACTTCAAAACTTCCATAATAGAATCATTGTTAACCATCAATATACCAAGTTCATTTCTTCGTGGATTACTTGAACAACAACTTCGAAATTTTTGTTGTCTCTGGATTCAAACACTGCCCTGGTTATGAACGAATTCGTGGAGTGAGGGTATGGCTCAACTATAAAGCCTAATGACTGTGTACAGTACAAAAAAAGGCATGCTGTAATAATATCACTTAGCCTAGTTAGCTCAAGTGTGAAGCCTCGGTTTCATTGGCCTAAATATACGGCAGTGAAATAATTCTTAGTTTTTCTTTTTTTCTGTTTATTATTATTTTTTGTGTGTTATTTTTCTTCATAACCCCATGAATGATGAGTTTTAAGAATGGTAGTGGTGACGCTAGGAAGCAGAAATATTAACAGTATATAGAACTGAATACAGATAGAACGATTCTTTAATTTTGAATTGGAGTGCCTCTGTTTCATTGATTTCAATGTTTGAGTTATGAACCAAGTTCTTGAAGGAATTAAGTTTTTAGCAGGCGGTACCACTTTATCATTAGAGCTCAAATTTTATTTGAATGCAAATTTACCTTTCTTGTATTTTTTTTTCCTCCCTTATTTTTTAGGTGGCTGTTGTTAAGGACAAGACAACTGAAAATGTGTATGCTATGAAGATATTAAACAAATGGGAAATGTTGAAACGAGCCGAGGTAAATAGAAAAAATGTAGATTTAAGAAGGAATAATTTACCATTTAGTAAGAGAAAAATCCTGTAAATGAATAATGCAATCACTGTAATGATCTTGATCTTTAAGTATACTTTTAAAAATAATATTATATATAGACAGTCCGCATTTGTGATTGATTTCTTTCATGGAGCTGTATTCCAGGCTCTTATGTTGTTAACTTAATGTAAACAAACATGTCTAGTTTACATGTCTCTCTCATGTTTACATTCCTTCAAAGACTGAGGGAGGTTAACCCATAAATTAGGCCCAAATGAGTGCATAAATGAATGAATGAATGCTCTCTTCTACAGTGCTAACACTATTCATGCTAGACTCTCATGCTGTTTGCGCTCTGATGTTCAAATACTCTAAAACAACTTCTGATTTTTCTTAAATTTGTCTTTGTTTTGGAGGACTTATCCACTATTTTGGTGCAGCCAATTGAAAAAAGTGTTAACCAACGGATATTCTCCTGTGTCCATCTACTCTGGGAACTTTCAGTAGTGACTGCATAGAAGATCGCAGCCCCATGAAAGATACATTTCCCATTGTCAATTCCTTCAAATACTTTGGCGCTGATCCGTCCATACAGCCACGAGGTAGTGACAGAATGTTATGGGCAATTCTTTTAGCCGCAAGAAGCCAGTGTAGATCTCTAATTGCAGGTTTAAAGGGGCCTGACTTTCTCACCCCCACAGTACAATCCGCATGCAGCATTTTGTAATTTTCTGGAGTCTCTGCAGTTGGTTTTGATGCAATCCCCACAGACTATTGTTGCAGTAATACAGTCTCTAATGTATTAAGGAAACTTCTACAGCATTTGCTGTTCCCCTATTTAGTTGAGGACACAACTGACCCAGGGAAGGAAGATGGCAAAAACAAGCTCATAAGTATTCTTTGTGCAAGTCTGTCCACACTGGAAACTTTCAGAATGGAATGGGACAAACAATGCAACCCTTTTACATATACATGTTTTATCTAAGTTCTTTCAAATAATCTGATGCATTTCCTCCCTATACAGCTGTATGTATGACTGTGATATAATTTTGTGAGTTCAGTTGAAGTCATCGTTGATTCCGAACAATTTGTGTGATGTGATGAGATCACTGCACATTTCTACTCAATGACCTTAACTTTCTCTTGAAAATAACTCAAAAGGTATTCTCCAAGTCATGGATGGCCTTTGATTATGTGAATGAAATGACAACTTTTGGGACTCAGTCAGGCTCAACAAAAGATCAATAAATCACTGAGTTCTCAATCATGTGGTTGAAATTTGTATTCCCTCCAAAGACTAAGGCTGCTTACAAGAGTCCTCCTGGCATCTCTATCCTAAGCCATCCTCTCCAGCATACATGAGTTATGTTGAAGGCAAAGTTTCTGGATGGCTGCTCCCATTGAAATTTAGAATAAAGAAGTTACCTTTAAAGAATGAAATGGCATACACTGGAAACTTGTTTAATAGCCTACTCTATCAACTTTGCTTTAGGCTGCACACAAAATTCAGAAAAGAAAAGGACTAAATAATCTTCTCTGTAGAAGCAGCGTATATAACAGATGAGAGAAGATAAAAGGGAATACTTAAACCATTCTCCTTTTATTGGCTTGAACATCTTCAGAGGAAAAATCAGCTGAGTTGTGTCACAAAATGAGTGTGTGCAATATCCTTCCAAGTCTAGAAGAGGAGGGACTGGAAAATGTGGTATCATTTTAGAAAACAAAAGAGTGATAGATTTAACTATAAAGTGAAAACTTAAACATCAAGGTCAGCTCTCAGCTCAGTGAAAACACAGGGTTCTTAGGATTAGTCCGTCTGTGGAGAGAAGTATTCTACCAAACTTAACAAGATTTTGGACAGCTTCTAAATTACGTAACAAAAAGATCCTTAATTCATGGTACAACTTTAGAAGCATGAAGAAGTTTTAAAATTTGCTCTACTGAAGTTGAGGCCATTTCGGGCATAAGCAAATATGCTCTCATATGAAATGCCAAGGCAATTAAAGAAGTAGTAGGCCAGCCATTGTAGGAGACTGAAAAAAAAAAGATTGTGAGGCACTTGTCAAAAACAAGCATGTAAACCCATAGTATGTCCATATAACCATGACAAAAACTTGAGTATTTGGCGAATAATATTTCTGAATAAATTTGAATTGTGAAACATTTTTCCTTTTACTCACAACAAATAATTATCCATAATTCCTCAGACTGCTTGCTTCAGAGAAGAGAGAGATGTTCTAGTTTATGGAGACAGACGCTGGATAACAAATCTGCATTATGCTTTTCAAGACGATAACTATTTGGTATTTTATGATTTTGTCACTGTGCTGCCTTAGTTGGTTCTTATTCTAATTAATTATAATGTTCATTAAAATAAAACCAAAAATTTATATTCTCTTGTTCTCAATTAACTGAAAATTTTTTATTTAAAAGTCTTTTGTCTTTTTTTTCCCTACAGTATCTGGTTATGGACTATTATTGTGGTGGTGATCTGTTAACGTTGCTCAGTAAATTTGAGGATCGTCTACCAGAGGACATGTGTAAATTCTATATCGCTGAAATGGTGCTGGCCATCAATTCATTGCATGACCTTCATTACGTGCACAGAGATATTAAACCTGACAACGTGCTTCTGGATCGCAGTGGTCATATTGTGTTAGCAGATTTCGGTTCCTGTCTCAAGCTTATGGAAGATGGTACAGTGCAATCTTCAGTGGCAGTGGGAACACCAGATTATATATCACCAGAAATTCTTCGTGTAAGCTTATGTTAATAACATTATGTATGGCACTTCCAGTATTCCATTATTAATTTACTTTGGGGGCCGCGGTCGTTGAGTGGCAGCGCGCTCGACTGGGGTTTCGATGGTCACGGGTTCAAATCCATGGGAACCCAACGACTTGTTCCCGGGGCCTAGGGCGTCCCTGAGTTCCACCCAGCTCCAAATGGGTAAAAAGTGGCGGGGTAATGCGTGGAACCCTTAGCCGTGGCATGCTTACTTGCTTAACGGCCATTCCGCCCACAGTGAGCATTGGCCATGTTGTTTGAAATGGTGCGCCATTGCACCCGGTCGGCGGCAATCGATCTAAGATGTTGTAGCCACGAATCGTTAAACTTTTTCCGGCCAAGGCTGAATGGGATCATAATAAGTTCCTCGGCCTTCTTGTGGAAATATCGCTGCGTTGTTTGTTAAACGCCTCCTTTGGGGCGTTTCCAAGTTGCATGAACGCTGCATCACTTGCCAAAAAAACAACTGCTGCCTTCCAGATGGTCTTGGCTGACCAAAGGCTATGGAAGCAAATCCAGAAAATACAGCAGGCTGAAGTAGGAGATCACGGGCCAATTGGCGCAAAACTCGTGGCATGCAAAACTCAATATTCAATATTGAGAACGAAGAAGAAAAAGAATTTACTTTTACTTTCATAAAACAAATTGGATTTTATTTAAAATATTGGTTATACTGTGATGCACTAAAATACATATATTCTGGCGTAAAAGACAACTTTTTAACCCCTATAAAATCTTCTCAAAGGTCTGGGGTCGTCTTGTACGCCAGGTATTGTCTTATCATATTTGTACCTGCTCATACAGTACAGCATCAGTACCGTAATACAGTGCAGTATATAAATGACTTAACAGTCAAGACCCCATCCTGCGTTCACCAGCAAGAAGCAATAAATTTGAAGCCCATTTCAAACTTAAAGGTCTTCTACAGCAAAAATTTGCCTAACTTATATTTTAGCAGGAAAAGTAGGGCGGTCGTCTTATATGCCGGAACATATGGTAAATTAGAAAGAGTTTTAAGCATAAGATGGTTGTATGGATTACTGCAATTCTCTTCTGTCAGGTGCGCCAAAACAATGCATTGAAAAACTACAGAGAGTTCAAAATTCAGCTGCAAGATTAGTTCTAAGTGCAAAAAAACATGACCATGTTACTCCGCTACTTTACTCTCTTCATTGGCTACCTATACAAGCCCGAATTGATTACAAACTGGCCGTTCTGTGTCACAACTTCTTTTCTGACTCATGCCCTTCATATCTTACTGAACTTTTGTCAGTCTACTCACCAAGTCGTCAGCTACGCTCCTCTGCAGATACACGCATTCTCTGTGTTCCTAAGATAAGAACTAAATCTTTTGGCGAAAGGTCATTCTCCTTTTGTGCAGCCAAACAATGGAATTCTCTTCCATTACACATTCGTAGCATTTCAACTGCTAAGTCATTTAAGACTGCACTTAAGACACATCTCTTTAAAATTTATTTTCAAAAATAATAAAACCACATTTCTGTAATTGATTAGCGTAGCTGATGTATTGAGTATACCGTATTGTTATTTATGTAGTTAATATGCTATGAATGTTTCTTTTTATTTATATATGTATTTTTGTTTCCATGTAAAGCGCTGTGAGCCTGGCTCCTTGCTGGGATACAGCGCTATATAAATCATCATTTTATTATTATTATTATTATTATTATTACATAAAATTACATTACCTTACAATATTAACAGGCAATGGAGGATGGTCATGGTCGCTATGGTCCTGAATGTGATTGGTGGTCACTGGGAGTGTGTATGTATGAGATGCTTTATGGTGAAACTCCTTTTTATGCAGAATCTCTTGTAGAGACTTATGGAAAAATCATGAATCATCAGGTAATTTGCAAATGTTGTTATAACATATATTTTAAAAATAAATTGTGGATTTTATAAGTGAATTGTATTATTATTCATTTGTTAAAAGCTTGTGATTTATTAATTCTAAATCATTTGGAATTTCTATAAGAAGTTAAAATTAGGTGTAGTTTTTCCATGTTATAATTGATGCACTTCAGTTTAGTTAACATTGATATGATCATTATCATAATTTATTTATACATAATTTGGGTCATAATGGCTCCGCTAAATTTATATTTTCAGTCCCGATTTGAGTTTCCTACTGATGTAGATGATGTATCGTCAGAAGCTCAAGATTTGATACGTAGGCTTATTTGTACACCAAATGAAAGATTTGGCAAGAATGGCTTAGAAGATTTTAAAAATCACCTCTGGTTTGCCTCTATAGATTGGGATAATATAAGGGATAGTAAGTGTCCAGTAGATACCATGAGTTCACATTTTATTCAAATGCAATTGAGAGCATTTTTTGTGTATAGTTTTAAATGAGTAACTCGCCTGTTAAATGAAATACGTGGTTTTTCTTTGTTGATTCATTGAATATTTTATTCCTCAGTGGACCCTCCATTTCGACCAGAAGTGACCAGTGCCACAGACACATCAAATTTTGATGTGGAAGACATGGAGTTTAAACATACAGTAAGTTTAATTTAATCTGAAAACATATTGGTACCTGTACATACTGAAAACACTTAAATTATATTATTGACCAGGGATGAACGATTGTTTTTAAATAAAATGACTCAAGATTGACATTTAATATTAAGGGCTTAACTTATGTATAAATCCTCACTCATATGGAACCACAAACCTTTAATTGATAAATGGAAGCTATAAAAAATTCAATTAAAAAAAAATCATATTGGAGTGACTGAAATTGTCACATCATATATACAATTTTTCCCTAATTTTAGTTTTTAAAATGTCAATGGGTCAATAACAATAATTATTTTATCTTGTATAGGATACTGTTCCACCTACCTCACATGCTAATTTTAAAGGTCACCATTTACCATTTGTGGGATTTACCTACACCAAAGATTCGTAAGTAGTCTTAATGGGACAAAATTATAAAAATATTTTTCACATTAATTAAAATTTATTATTCCAGTTTATTTTTCTAGTCTATTTTTAAAAATGTAGAAAAGGTCAAATTTTTAGAAATTGTTTTAAAAGTAAATAATTTAATTATTTTTATAGCATTCAACTTATGTAATGGTGATCAGATACAATATAATTGGTTCTCTTCTACCTATTCATCATCCTAGAAAACTCTCAGACCTGGGAGTACTACTACCTGAAGTGAAAGGTGAAAAGGACAAAAAAGGGGATGTTCAAAGTGAAATTTTCGAACGAAAGATCAAGGTGCTGGAGAAAGAGAACATTGATTTAAATAAGAGAATACAAGGTATGATTTTTATAAATGAAGGTATGGTTTTATAATTTAAGGTAAGGTTTTATAATTGAAGGTATGGTTTTAAAATTAAAGATATGCTTTTATAATTAAAGGTATACTTTTATAAATGAAGGTATGGCTTTATAATTGAAGGTATGCTTTTATAATTGGCGGCATGGTTTTATAATTGAAGGTATGGTTTTATAGTTGAAGGTATGCTTTTATAAATGAAGGTATGGTTTTATAGTCTAACTTGTAAACAAACTGACCATGATGGAGTGCTTACAATTGTTACATGTATTATTTTGAAATCAGATATATTTTAAAGCTTTATTAATTGATTTTTTTGACAGGCCTGCATACTTATGTAATGGTATCTTTGAGATGGCTTGTACCATTGTACTTGAATACCAGATGATTTTCCTTAAAATATTTTCTTCTACTGAATCTTTTTCTCAGAGCTGACAGTAACAATAACACAGTTCCAAAGCTCAGATGCAAATGGGGTCGGGGCAGCATCTGGTGCAGATGAAACCAGACAACTGAAAGAAGATCTTGCTGTTCTCCATCGAGTTATAGCAGAGTCCCAATCTGATGTCAGCACCTTGGAGGTTGAGTTGAAGCGATCAGGAGAACTCATTTTAGACCAAGAAAGACGCTTGCGTTTATTAGAGGATGAGAAGACTGCATTTGAAAAGGTCTTGTGAGATATTATTTGTTCATTAGCCTGACAACATTACTAATGAATGTTCATTCTCTGTTGGGTTGAGCCGTTAGGCTCTTAAAACCCGGTTCAATTTTTCGCAGGCGAGCCTCAGCATTCGGGCATCGCCGTAGAGGTAGTCCTCTGCAGGTGTTGCAACTTCACCAAATAAAGCCCCGTCCAACTCGGGGCAACTCTCTAGCACATGGGTCACCGTCTCCTCCGGGTAGCCACACAACCTACAGGCCAGTTCCCTTCTAGTGTCAAACCTGTATAGGTAGTTTCGTATGGGACAATGGTCAGTTCTCATTCTAGTTATGAGAGACTGACTACCACGATCAAGTTTCCACCAGGCATCGCTTTTGCTTGGTCGCGGCAGTTTCTGGTATACCTTTCTGGCCGTATTCCCATTCTTCCAGCCCTCAAGCCATTTCTCTCGGAAATGGTCTTTTAGCCACGACTTGACCCCCAGTTGGGTCAAGGGCTTATCGGGTTGGGGCTGGGCTGCGCCTGCCCTGGCCAGTGCGTCGACCCTGTCTGATTGGGCCGTGCCGCAGTGTCC
>MUZC01004525.1:52339-81498 GCA_002072015.1 Radix auricularia | reverse complement strand
CCCCCCCCCCCGCCCTTCCTCTCCTGAACGCTACCTCCGCTAGTGTTGGGCATCCCTCTTCAAAGATGACATTCTGGCCTTTGCCATGTAGCATTGTGTCCAATATTCCCTTAAGCTGAGTGGGTGCTCAGACATCACTACGCAGCAGTTCAGAATTTTAGCCCAGCAATTTAGTAAAATATTGCAATCAATGTTCTGCAACTTTGCACACAAGTTTTTTTAACTTTGCACTGACTGGGTCATATACATTAGTGATGGGAGGATAACAAAATTTTTAACGATTATGATGTGATTCCAATTCTACCTAATTATTCCGATTCCTGATATGATTCCGATTCTGATTCCATTCTGGCTATTATTACATATATGTATACTGTGTCTAGGTATTGACATATTTTATTAATGTAAAAGTTGAGAATTGATTAGAAAAGTTTATTAACTTGCTATTGAAGCTTTACAATATGCTAGATAACTATGTATTGGAAAATTTCTATATAATTCCATTTTAATGAGAAAAACTTCATTCAGTTCAATCAGTTGATAGTAAGAATATGCATTTAATTATAGTCAAATTGAAGTACTCGCAAATTATAGTGCAAAAATATATCTCCAGTTGTTGGTTCTAAACAATTCTCTTGGCGAGTATACATTCAATATTGCCACCTACACTAAAAAAATAAAATAAATATAACAAAATTTTTTTTTTTAAAACACGAAACAAACTTGTCGTTGTTACCAGCTTACGACCATGAATGAAAGTTTACTGTGGCTTAAGGTAGTTAATCAGTTAAGAATCGTTTTGGTATTGGAATCAGGACTAAATTATACAGCTCCGATACCGATTCCCGATGCTTTGGAAATTTTTCGATGTTTTGATTTTTCCTATACGATTCCAATTAATGGTCCCATCACTAGTATACATTTTCATAGATGCTATAGGTTACTTGCAAGCTCTTGCTACAAATTTGTAATTTTGTTTTAGGGTCAGTGATGAAAAAGATGCTAGAGGCTACTTGCAAGCTCTTGCTACAAAGATGACAGAGGAGCTAGAGAATCTGAAAGTTATGGGTGTTTCAGGCGATGATGCGGTAATTACATTTTAAAAATAAACTATAAAGTCTGTTACATATTTATTAAAAATTCAAGTAGCAGTTGTCATCATATCAAGTATGTTTATAAAAAATAATTTTATCTCTCGTATAAATAAATACATGTATTCCGTTTCTTTCTTTCTTTTTTTTAAATGGATATTTCATTATACTTTGTTGCTTAAGACACGACCAAGATGGAGAAATCGTCGCTCTGCTAAATTAGACAGGATGGAGCTGCTGAATCTACAGTCCAATCTACAATCTGAACTTGCTGCTAAACAGCAAATAACAGATGAGTTGGCAAGAACCAAAGATGAACTGGCTACTGTTGAAAAGTTAGTCTATTTTATATAATTAAAACTTTAGTCTTCAAATATATCTAAAAGTTGAGCAGATTTAACATTTTTAAAGTTTCTAGTTGTGAGTAGATTCCTGTAAACTGTTATTTTACTAAGAAACGTCCAATTTTTACAACTACCTTTCAATCAACAGCAAAATGCTTGAATGTAGCAGGCAGAATGAGGAACTGAAAATCAAAATAACGAATCTAGAAGGCCAGATCAGTAATTTGCAACAACATCGACAACGAGCAATGGGTGAATGTAAGCAAAAAATCATTATTTACTATTTATTTCTAAATGAATTTTAGATAATTTTTTTTGAAACAAGATTTGTCTAAAACAACACATTTTCAGCTTGACATCATCTGTCAACTTTCTAAATTATATTCTGTTTTGTAATCAAAATGTTAGAAATTTTGTCTTCATAGAAAAATAAGTTAAGATAAGTTAGATATTGCAATATGTTTAGTGTTTGATGTGATGTTTAACAAAATAGTGTAATTAGAAGGTACATGATATTGTTGCTGTTTAACATTATTAAATGTAACAAAAGCTAATAATAAAACAACCAATGAAATTAATTTTAGGGGATCAAGCAGATGAAAATTCTTCCATATTCAAATACCTTAATGATAGGTATGCACTGATGCCAGAGGTTAGTAACATTTTACAATAATTTTTAAAAATATGACCAAATGATGGTTCAAATCTTCACATTTATGTTTAATACTAAAATTAAAAGTAAAAAGTAGTGCTGGTACTGATTAAAAATTTTTTGTCTTCAATTAAATTATGCCCCTTTTAACAAGGAAAGCCTATGTGTGGCTCAGTATTGACCCGAGGGAGAAAGGGTTAAAGCATGAAATTTGAAAAACTTTTTATTTTAACAAATTAATTTTCAGTGTCATTTAGATAAATGCTTTCGCAAGTTTTGGTTTAACTTTATTGTTTAAGAAAGAAATTAATATTTAACTCTTAATGTGCCATAAGGTTTTCGGAAAACTTCCGCCTCAGTACCATAAGAATTTCCCAAATTGCGATCAACCGGTTATGAAATTTAAAAAATTGCGTAAAATCCATTTTTATTATTATGGTCATACTGATGTCATCTTTTAGAATAAGAATGGTTATTTTATGTATCCGAAAGACCGCTTTGAGTTTAAAACTATTTTTACCTGTAGTTTATTTTAGTAATAAAGTATAGCAAAATCGAATCTTCGAAGAAAAAAAAAGTAAAAACTTCCAAAAAACATCGCAAATCGAGCGATAATACTAGCGAGGGAAACAGTCGCCATTGCCGGAAGTCGAAAACATCGTTCATCCCGCACTGAATAGTTTTTATTTTCTGTAATTTCGTTTCTAAAGAGAGTTCTATCGAGTCGCGCATTACCGCTCTTTGGTACTAAACGGTAAACCGCGGATTACCGCGCTTTGGTACATTAAGAGTTAAATTACAAAGATATTGCAATTGTAAATAGTTTTCTTTGAGTAATGTCTGTTAATAATTAATACTTACAGCTGGCTGCCAATGATAGTGAGAGGGAAGAAGATAGTGAAGCTGACAACACATCAAGAACAGACTCGCGGACCGACTCCCGGTCAGACTTGAGAGGAGGGAGTGACTTCGAGCACTCCATACCCGCGGAATCACATTTCACTCAGCCTTATGAACCTGTGTATGAGCCCCCATGGGGAAAGGGAGGCAGTCCAGATCAATCCAACTCCCTGCCAGGTGCATCAAAGCCTCTTGGCAAAACTCACAGGTTTGTAATATTGGTCAACTATTAGTGTTAATGTAGAGAAGTTCAATGTCTCTTCCACATTCCATTTCTTTTATTTAATTAACTTCTGCAAGAATTTTAAAAACACAACATCCCAGGGCTTGCTGTACTCATTTAAAAAAAAAAGTTCTAGGGTTACAATGAGATTATGAAAGCTAATTTTATTGTTTATTTAGCTATTAAAATTTGTCAACACATACAAAATATTATCACCTTCAGCTTTTGTCATTTTCACTGTCAATTTCTTTAACAAGTTCAACTTTAGTTCAGTAGGGTATTAATATGATATTCTTGGAAACAATCTTATTTCTAGGGCATTGACATCACTTGACCACTCAATTTTATTGGCATCATTTTATGTAAAGTCAGTTTACCCACTGTAATGTTAAATAACATTGGTCACCCAAAATAGGAACTCTGTTATCAAAGGTTATATATTTCGATCAAAATATGTTAATCGCTTTTTTTCATGTAAGTCAAAAATTTTCCTTCTTCATCAGGTTTATTGTCAAGTCTTTCCAAACCCCTTACAAATGCAATTTCTGCACCAGTTTACTTATTGGTCTCCAAAGGCAAGGCATAACATGTGAAGGTAAAAAAACAAATGTTTTAATACAATTCTACACATACTATAATATACATAGTCTCTAATGTTCATTTGTCAGCGTGCAGAGTTAAAAAACTTGTGTAAAGTTGCACAGCAATAATTTTGTGTGTGCAATATTTTACAAAAATTACTGTGCTGTAATTCTTAACTGCCATGAGGGGTTGGTCAGATATCTGCACGACTGCTCAGCTTAAAGGGAACATTGATAAACTCATCAATATTTAACATTTAAAAGTTGCACTTCTGCTTAATGATTTGCAGAAAATGCACCTCATACCGTTTGATTCTAATGTTATTTCATATTTTGAATAATCTTAATGGGACAACAAGGACAACCTTTTTTAAATATACATTTCTGATTATGAAGACTCATGATGTTTTGTTTATTAAATATATCATCTGTTTATACATGTCAAAATGTTATGAAGCTATCACCTTATTCTAAATTCTGAAATAGCAGCCAGTGGGGTATTGTGCGTCTAAATTATAATAATTTTTTTTTTTAAAGACAATCCATTTATTACAGATGCCTTTTATTAATATAGATTTCCTTTTCAATCCCATTTACATGACCCTCTTGTAATGATTATGACTTTTCTATTTAGTTCATAAAACAACAGTATGCATGTTATTTGCTAACTGGGACAAAGGGGTTGGGGGTGGGAGCAATTGGTGTGTAAGATAACGTGATTAAAAATAAGGCCTACTGCTTTCTTATAATAACATCTGCTCTCTTAGTGTGGGATAATGGAAGTTGGTGGAAATATTTAAAAAATCATGAACACACATGCATTGAATTAAATATACTAGTGTTGGTTAACATTTGTAGTAGATGGACAGGATTTGAAAAAATGTTTAGGAGATAGTTTAAACAAATTTTGTTCATTAGTATCATCTCCGAAATGTGGTTTTATAAAAACTTTCCAAGTTTTGAAATCTGAGATGTGGAAATATTCTTTATATTAATCATTTAAACAAAATTCTTATTGAAACAGCTTGTAACTATTCCTGTCATGTGAGTTGCAAGAACAAATGTCCACAGATGTGTCCAGTCCCACCTGATATTGGTAACATTTTTAAAAATTTACATCTCAATTTTTTTTGGAAGTAGGGCATTACATAATTAATTGTATTCATCAATAACTTAAAGTTGTAGAAAAGCTTGCATTATAAATAATAAATAATAATTTCTTAAACACACAGCAAAACGTCCCCCCTATGGAGCTGATGTTTCCAAAAATCAAGGAGTTGTTTATGAAGGTTTCGTAAAAGTGAGTAAACAAGTTGTAAAGACATTGTAGTCATAGCTGGGTCTAAAGATTGTTGTCATTCAAGGAGTAAATGTTTTGATGACAGAGTTTTGAAGAAAGAAAAAATTATTGTTAATGTGAGTAAATAAGTTGTAAAGATATTGTAGTCATTGTTGGGGTAAAGATTGTTGTCATTCAAGGACAGAGTTTTGAAGAAGAAAAAATTATTGATAACTTTTCAGATTCCTAAACCAGGAGGAATCAAGAGGGGATGGGCAAGGCAATACCTGGTGGTCTGTGATTTCAAGTTGTTCATTTATGAGGTTCCTGAAAATAAAAATTGTCCATCTCAGCAACTACAGCAAGTTGTGGATATGCGGTAAGATAAACAATATGTTATTTCCTAGGGGTCTACCGATATGCCTGCCTTTTTGCAGATGCCAATATTACCAATATTTATTTTTGCCGATATGAATATTTGTTAAGACAAAAACTAGCTGTCATATTTGATGACGTCATTCTTAAATTTATGACTCGTAATTATATATATTTTATGTTAGGCTACTGGTTTAATTAAGACAAACGTAAATTAAGAAACAAATCTTACAACTTCATTTGAATTATAAGTGTGTGGTGATTACACAGGACCGGCTAACTATAACTTCAAATAATCGTTATTAGTACAGTCGAACCTGGTTATGTTGACGGCCTACGGGTTTCCCAAAAAGCGTTGAGATAATAGGGTTGGCGAGATAACTATTAGCTCATTATTACCCAGAGTTAAATTTTTGTTGTGTAGGGCAGAGTACCAGAGCCGATACGTGAGCAACAGTGACATCAAAGCGTTTATACATGATGATGGAGTTGGGCTATTAAACGATTTTTTAAAAATTCACTTTGACTTAGTTGCTGAAGCATAGTACAAGAAATAACACATAGCGGTAATGTCAGTCAACATGTGAATAATGGTCAAGGCCGCGAGTGTTACTATATTTATTTATATCACAAGAGGAAAGATACTAGAGTTTATACGTCCTCAAATTTGATTTAGGTCTTACATTGTAAGTTTTCAAGCTCAGTACGTTCATGTCAAAGGCATTAGACTTAAAATCATCACATTGATATAAAATTCGGTTTTCCAAAAATTTATATTGTGTGCGTTGGAAAAGGAGTACAGCGCATAAGAGCTGAACATAAGCGTGTGATGAAGTCACATGTTCTTTGATTTCACCATCAGATGGCACAAGGTGAAAATAATAAAATTAGGAAAAATACGGATTGAACAGTAAAGTTTTTTTTTGTTTTTTTTTATAAAAGCGGTGGTTAACTGGTCTTCCAAAAACAAACTTATAAGACAACATTTAAGAGTATGCGCTTTTAATATTTTTAATACATAGAAATTAAACACAGAAAATTAATCATTACTGTTTCCTTTGTATTGTCTTTGTTTGACCAATTAAAAAAAAAAATTATCATTTTTTTAAAAAATAAAATTTAATTCTCTGTTTTGTCGGTCTGGAATAGTTTAAATGTTTTATTTTTAATGTTAAAGATAAAGTTTTATTAAGATTTATTGAACTTTTTTTTTCAGAGATGAAGAATTTTCTGCCTCCCCAGTGTTACCAAGTGATGTTATCCATGCCAATAAAAAAGATATTCCTTGTATTTTTCGTGTGAGTTTACTTGTGAACTTATGCACAATATATCAACATACAAATTTAAAAAAAAATTATAGCATATTCAACATTAACAATTTTAAATAATGGTTTGTAAAACGTATTTTATTCTACTTTCAGGTGACAACATCAGAGATGAACCCACCTGGCACTCCATATACTGTTTTTTTACTTTGTGAAAATGAAAAGGAAAAAGACAATTGGCTTGCTTTTTTAAATCAGTATCATAAAATGTTGCGGAGCAAGCACCAATCATTCAAAAATGTCAGTTGATTTTGAAAATCAATTAAATGCACAGGATTACAATTTATGTTCATTTTGAAAATAAAAAATTCTCAAAATTTTCCTTTAGATATTATTTTTAAAAAATCAAATTAAATATTAAAAACTCAGATTAAAATTAAGAGCAACATAAAACACTTGTTTATAATTTAAGCTGATGATAAAGGGTCTCAACAAACAAATTGGAGAACTAAATTGAATTAAACTTAAGGAAAATTTCTCACTTGTTAACATAAATGACAATATAAATGTATAACTTAAAATTAAAAGATGGCATTTTAACAAACTAATTTTGTGTGCACAGTATTAAAAACATATTTTTTTTAGACTTCCATTTCCAGCCCTTTTTAAATTCCATTTTAAATTTCATTTGCCTGAAAAGATTGAGTTTTTAAAATCTAAGATTCTTTTTTACTTTGCGTATAACAATTTTAAAACAGTCGGCTGCCATATTTTCAGTGTTTTGTTATATTGGTATTTGTTTGCTTCTAACAATATTGCATTGTTGGGACTAAATTGAACTAATGTGTTGACAGGTTTATAATGCTCAGGAAGTATGTGATAACTCTCTTCAGCTGGTCAAAGGAACACAATGTGCAGCAATTTTAGGTAAAAATCATTACAATCATTCTGTAGTATTTTAAGTCAAACTCAATTGTCAGTTTCTATTTCAAGGCAATGGGTTAAATATTTTAAATATTAAAGATAATGAAGTTAAAAAAAAAGTTTTTTGAATCATCATTAGTCTTATCTATCCTAAATTAAAAAATCTTGCAACAGTTTGCTATGATTAATTTCAGATCCCTCAAGAATCATTTTGGGTACAGATGAAGGTCTTTATGTAGTTGAATTGAGTAGAGATCGTAAGTTCAAAGCCTATCCATTTTTCAAAAACTAATTTTAAAAAATGGATATTTTAAAAATATTTTATTTTTAATTCAGATTTTATTAAATTATTCGAAATAATTCTTAGCTGCAAATCTGCTTTTTTATGTGTTATTAACTAT
Source organism: Radix auricularia (assembly GCA_002072015.1). NCBI lineage: Eukaryota > Metazoa > Mollusca > Gastropoda > Lymnaeidae > Radix > Radix auricularia. The sequence continues at coordinate 73,463 of MUZC01004525.1, read as the reverse complement.
CATGTTTAAAAACTTAAATGTTCTTAGAAATGCAGAAAATTGTCTTCTAGTTAAAACCCTTTAGTAAGTCTTTAAAATTTATAAGTTTTATACATTTAATTGAATATTTTGAAAATGCTGAACATGTCTTTTTTTTTTGTTAATCAGAAGTTATACGAATAGCAAGCAGGACAGAAAAAAAGCAGGTTTATCAAATAGAATTGGTGCTGGAGCAGGGATTAGGACTGCTGGCTTATATAAGTGGTACATAGTTTTTTTTTACTGTTGAATATTACATCATCTTTCACATTAAAAGCTTTATTGTCTTAACTCTAAATATCTATTATTTAAATGGCAATGTTTACAGTAGTTCAAGGCTAGGAATCAAGTTTCTTTAATGGACTTCTTCTTGTGTGTTCAAATAGTTCATGCAATTGTTTTATTTTTTGTTGTTTTTTTTTTTGGTTAAAAGGTGCTAGATATGAAAAGGACCTAGTGTAAGGATCATGATGTTTCATGTGAATAAGCATGTTCAGTCATAATCGGTAATGCTTTCATTCTTTTAACGTTGTAGGTAAACAAAAACATTTGAAATTGTTAAATCAATCTGCCCTGGAAGGCCATGAAATGGAGCCAATCAAGATCAATGAAACTAAAGGCTGCCACATATTTTGTCATGGGGAGATAAGGCAGCCTCAGGGTGGCAGTTCCTGTTGCTTATCTGTTGCAATAAAACGCACTGTACAAGTCTATGAAATAAATAAGACCAGACAGAGATATCGCAAAATGAAAGATATCCAGGTAGATACAATACATTGATGAAAGCAATTGAATTGAAATATTTCCATTTAAAATTTTGCTATGTAATATTTATTCATTGTAAATGATGAATTTTATTTATGTTTAATTAATCTTTTTCAAAATTAAATGAAATAAATTCTAAGTATGATAATATCATAGCTGGATTTAACAGGCACTTTCATGATTGATTATATGACCTATAATAATCGATTTCTATCAATACTTTATCGGGTTTTTTTGTGTTTTTTTTTTTTCTTTCTCAATCTATCATGACATTCATAATGTTATTAGTTAGGCTGTTTTTCCCCGACATTAACATAAAAAAGAAAACCGAAGAAACTTTAAAAGCCTTTCAATAAAAAAAGACTTTTTGTTTTCTTAAATAAAATATGTTGGCTATTCTATTCGACTTTTTAAATTGAAAAAAAAATCTCATCAGGTTCCTGGTCAAGTTGATTGTATAGAGATGATGAGTGACAGGCTCTGTGTAGGTTACCCATCAAGCTTTGCAATCTATAGTGTGCAAGGGGATGCTGCCCCCATGAGTGAGTTGTTTTCATGTAATTTCAAGACTTAATGTTCATCTTTATAAAAAGATCATATATAATGAATTGATTTCAAGAGTATTCATTTCTCACTTTTAAAAAAATTCACTCAATTTTTTTTCAGCCTTAGTCAACACAGAAGATATCAGTTTAGGATTCTTGGTTCAAAACCCTATAAGTGCCATGTTAGCTGTACAGATGTCTGAAACTGAATATTTCTTGGCTTTTAACAGTAAGTTGTTTTCTCTTCCAACTGCTATTTAAAAGATCCCAAAATAGATCTTGTGTATCTTCTTCTTCGACTAGCGTAGTGATGGTCACGAGTTTGAATCCATGCGAAAGCAAGGATTTGTTCCTGTGGCCTAAGGAGTCCCTGAGGCACCAAGCTCCGAATGGGTACCTAATGCGTGGAACCCTCAGAGCCGTGGCTTGTGACCACTGCATCACTTGCAAACAGATCATGTGTCATGGTCTGTGGACGCAATTATCTTCTATATAGAAGGAGCGTCGGAATATCTAAGATAAGATAAAGCCATGGCTAATACCTGGGCAACCTGCTTCATCTGCTGAGCAGTGCCATACAACAATCTGCTGAGCAGTGCCATACAACAATCTGCTGAGCAGTGCCATACAACACTGTCTTGACTTGGGACTCTTTTTGCCTCCCTAACCTCCCCGGCTATGTCTTTTGCTGGACACAAAGTTAACAGGTGTACTACTGTTTCAGAGACTAGGCTGCTTGAGGGCAGTTTGAGTCCCTGTTATGGTCTAGCCTGTTGAAATATGAGTTAGTTGGGTAGTGCTCGCTGTTCGCATTAGAGTCAGAGGTTAACGACTCAAACTCAACCATAGGTCTGATCGGGATGGCCTAGTGGTGTTAGCGAATACCCTCCTGGTAGTCATAATGTCTTGTGTATTAAATATTTCAACACTGAAGTCCCCATTAATTTTATATGAGGGATTTTGATATAAATTAAATGATATCTTTGTTTGTATTGTTTCAGTTGTCGGTATTTATGTAGATAATAAAGGTAACCGTAGCAGAGCTCAGGAAATTTTGTGGCCTGCACAGCCTTTATATGTCAGTAAGTATTGTTAGCACTCTTTTTATTATTGCACCCCATTAAATTAACTTTAGTTTATTAAAGAACATTTGTTAAATTAAAAAAAAAACACACTTTTCATGGCTTCATGATCTACAATTAAAACTTAACAGTTACCTCTTACATATGCAGTTAGTGTAAGAGAGTCTGGACATTGTCAAAGATTTTTTAATGTTCATTTTACGATAATGGTACATAATGTATATTTTAATAATTGCTTTCAATAAACTAATTTTGTGTTGCTTTTTTTTAAAGTTCTGTAACCAACCATATATTTTTTGTCCTTCCAGGTTACTCTCAACCATATCTCACTTGCTACACAGAGAATTCCATTTTCATTTTTGACATTATCAATTGTGAGTGGATGCAAACTCTCTGCTTGAAAAAGGTACTTGAAACAATATAAAGTTTAGTTTTACATATATTTATGTCAAGTTAATGCTCTAAGCACTGTAGAAAAACAAAACAGTTCTTTGTAATTATAGGCAAGGGTGAGGGGCCAACCTATTTATTTCTCTCAAAGTATTTTTAGATAAAAAAAAATTTGTTGTACTATTTTATATCTCATTACGTGGCATGAATATGAATGTACAAGGGCAGGCACTAGTCCGAAACACTACAAATTAATTGTTATTATTGGAACGTTTTATGCATTAACTATAATTCTAAAATTGTATTGTAAAACGTTTGGCATCATATCACAGTATTTTCATTGAGGAAATAATTTCTTTTAATAAATTTGTGATTTTAACAATGTCCTTTTTTTTACAAAAGAATTTTTTTTTAAAAAGTAGCTCAAAATTATCTAAATAATTCTAATAAATATAAGTGATCACTATTTGGTTATCTTTAAATAAACTCAACGTGTGATGTGCAGTTTTAAAAATTTGTTAATTCATTTCTACTCTGTTGTGAAAATGGGCACATTTTACAGACCTAACCGTAAAAAAATATCTTCAATAATGATTTTGTGCATTACCCCCACCTCACCATCTACTCATTGTTCTGTCCACATATATTTGAAAGACTCTTGAAACATTTTTAAAAAATCACATTTTTAATAAATTTGTATAAAATCTATTCTTTTAGACAAAGCCCCTGAACAAAGATGGGTCGCTGTGTATTTTGAATGCAACAGACTCTCAGCATATTGTCTACCTTAAAAATGTTGAAGAAGGTTAGTTAATTTTTTTTGAATAACTTTTAATCTGCAAGATTTCATTGGTTGAGATCATACTTGGGACTAATTTTATCACATAGAATGAGCAATGAAGAAGATATTTTAACTGATGAAAAAATGATTTTTTAAAATACGCTATTCTGAGCTCTTTCTCAATTAACCAATTTTGAAGATAGTTTTGAAGAGTGTTTTATAGAAAGAAGAATTCTAAACATTTTAAAATTTGAATCAACTTGTAAAAAAAAAAGACTTACAAAATTGATTTTCAAGAGCAATGAAATATATGTCTATCATTCTCAATTAAACAAGTTTACTTTCCTCCAAATTTCAGAAATTTAATATAAAATTTAATCAAGTTTTTTTAGGAATTTTAGAAATTAATATCTTTACTATTTTAAGATTTTTAGTTTTTGTTTAGTAAGAAATTTATAAAAGCATTAACAAATTCTGCTGGTTATGTTGTATAAAAAGACATCTCGCACACGTCCAATTTAAGTAGTAAGCAAATCTCTTAAATGATTTTTTTGTTTTGTTTTTGGTAGATTAGGAAATATTATTTATCAAATCAAAAAGTTGCAACATAAAATAAATTTTAACAAATTTTTGAGCAATGAGGAGAATATTTGCAATGATATAAAGTGATTGTTTTTAATACGCTATTCTGAGCTCTATTTTTTGTGTGTAAATAAAAAGAATCTGTTGCACAGAATAAACATGTCTTTAAAGAAAGGTTAATTCTCTTGATGCCATGGACTCTATAAAATTTATATACCAGTGCTTTCTTATTGTTCTGCATTTAAAAAATGCTTTAGGAGCCACATAAATTCAGTTACATTGACATGGCACAGTTCATTGAAATTAGAATTTATTCTTTTAGGATGCTTATTTCTCACTTAATTAATTTATCAAGGGAGTTAAACATTCTTATGTCTTAACACAGTTATTTACTTATAATGTCCTAAAGCACAGTAATGCACGCCTCGCCTCTAATCGTGAAGTGTGGAAAAGCATGACTCAAAAGCGGTGTCTTAATTAATGAAATCAAACTAAAAAGTCTTCACAGCATGAGAGAAGATTCAGTTGACTTCTGGAAAAATGGATGTTTACTTTCCGCTAATGCTTTCGCTCGTTTCGTGAAGTTTTGTGGTATTTTTTTTTTTTTTTTTGAAGATGTGATTTTGCAAAACTTTTTTTCCCACAAAATATAGTTTTAAACTGCAGTTAAAAATAGTAATAAATTCAAGATATTCTTTTGCATATGAAAAATTACCATTCCATAAGCTTATCGTAAAAGATGAAGTCCATGTAACAATAAATACATTTTCATCAATTTTTAAAAAGTCATAATCCACTTCTTTGCTTTATATACTTGAAATCATTATGGTACTGAGGTATAAGTTATAGGACATTACAAGTTAATAGGTAAAGTGGAAATATCGTGTTAAAATATGTAAAATGAAATTTTTGATATTTTATTGTTTAGTTGATGAGCAATGAGGATAACAATATTGCCATGAAAAGTTGTGATTTTCAAAACGCTATTCTGAGCTCTTTATTGAAGATTTGCCTTGATGTTTTGTTAAAAGTTGAGCACATTTCAAGTGTGGTTTTAGTTAAACATTCCTATTTCTTAAAACAGTTAACAATAGTTGAAGTGGAAAAATGTTAATTGAATTTGTTATTATTAATTTTTTGAGCAATGAGGATAACAATATTGCCATGAAAAGTTGTGATTTTCAATACGCTATTCTGAGCTCTTTATTGAAGATTTGCCTTGATGTTTTGTTAAAAGTTGAGCACATTTCAAGTGTGGTTTTAGTTAAACATTCCTATTTCTTAAAACAAACAATAGGTGAAGTGGAAAAAATGTTAATTGAATGTTTTATTATTTATTTTTTTGAGCAATGAGGATAACAATATTGCCATGACAAATTGTGATTTTTAATACGCTATTCTGAGCTCTTTATTGAAGATTTGCCTTGATGTTTTGTTAAAAGTTGAGCACATTTCAAGTGTGGTTTTAGTTAAACATTCCTATTTCTTAAAACAAACAATAGGTGAAGTGGAAAAAATGTTAATTGAATGTTTTATTATTAATTCTTTTGAGCAATGAGGATAACAATATTGCCATGACAAATTGTGATTTTTAATACGCTATTCTGAGCTCTTTATTGAACATTTTAAGCCTTGATGATTTGTTAGAAGTTGAGCAAATTTTAGATGCTATATTAGACAAAGGTTGTTAAGATCGCTCGTTTTTGAGAACCAGTTAACAGTTCAAAAAGGATCCGTATTTTCATTATTTTTTGAGAACCATCAAGAGAATGTATTATATTTTTACCTTGGGATTGTGGCATCAAAGTGCCTGTAGTGCTCTTTAATCACTTGTGGTGATTCCATCAACTCTGTGAATTTCTTAACAAATTCTACTACTCTTTGAACGCAAACGCACACAAAAAAGATTTGTAGAAAATATCCAATTTGCTATCAATACAGTAATTTTTAGTCAAATGCCTAGAGCCTGCTCGTACTTAGCAGGAAAACTGTCACTGTAACTATAAGACATATCAATTTAAGGACCGGTATGTTTCCTTTCTTTAATATAAATAGGACTGGTCTCTTTCCTTTTGTAATATAAATAGGACTGGTCTCTTTCCTTTTGTAATATAAATAGGACTGGTCTCTTTCCTTTTGTAATATAAATAGGACTGGTCTCTTTCCTTTTGTAATATAAATAGGACTGGAACACTCGCTGCCTTGACTGTACTCACATTTTGATATCACCGCTGCTGTAACACAACAAAAATGCGGAGTTATAAACTTATACCGCCTAATAGAAGTTACCGTTAACCAGTCCTATTTAAATTTTAAATCCGCTTAAGGGTTAACAACCTTAATTTAGACATTCCTATTTATTAAAACATTAATAGTTCAAGTAGAATTTTTGTGTTAAAATATGTCAAAGGAAATTTATTTATTTTTTAAATTTTATTTAATGAGCAATGAGGATAGCAATATCTCCATGAAAAAAATGTGATTTTTTTAATACGCTATTCTGATCTCTTTACTCGACATTTTTATTTTAAGCCTTGTCGCTTTGTTAGACGTTGAACACATTTCAGAAGTTGTTGAATGGATGTTAAGTTAATAACCAGCAAGTTTTCTGTCAAAATTTTTTGTTTTGAAAGAGTTTTATTATTCGAAAATTAATTTAGTTGTTGGATTTTGATAATCAATTAATTTTAAAACTTTGTTTTATATTTTATACATTTAAAATTTAAATAAATCAAGTGATAAACAACTAACCTTCAAGTCAAGTGGAAATTTATCATTAAATCTAGATATTGTTCGAATTTTAAAAAAATAATTTTTTAAAAAGAAATACAGATATATACTATACATCTATCTTTTATAAGGGTGTCCAGATCTGTAGTAACTGAGACCTATTTTAAAACATTACAAAAGGGTCACATTGAAAGCCCTATGGGTCTTTAAACCTGGCTTGGAAATCTTCATAAATTGTATGTGATCAGTTTGGTTCAATTAGTTTTCTTCAAATTTGTAAGCTCAAGTGAAAAATTCATTCATAAAAATCAACCAATGATGATAATATTCGCAATGATAAAATGTGGTATTTTTTTATTATACACTATTCTGACCTCCTCTTTTTATTGGAAGTATGACGAATAGGTACATTTTAGGACAGGTTGGCAAACTGGTTATATAAAATTTAATGTTGGTACCAGATTCTAGTGGATTCTATTTGAGTATGCATTACCCCCAGAAGTTTGCTTTTTACCCCAAATGGTGTAATTTACACCCCTGCTAGTCAACCCCTGTTTTAGGACATGTATTTTTACCAATATTAATTTTTTGAAAAAGTCTTTCTCGTAGAGAATATAAGTGATATGTCATCTTTAATAATTATATACGTGATATGTCATCTGTAATAAATATTACTATGTCACTATTGACCACATAGGATGCATTACCAATAATAGGATTGTAATATTTCATGTGCTGTGAATAAATTGAGGAGAAAACAACAATAACAGAAAGATGGTTCTGTAAATGAACAATTTCATGGGCTTTCTTTTCTTCATAACATAATTAAAAAATGTAATATATATATATATAGGTCAAGAGCTATGAGGACTATTTTGAATTGTGATCAAAAGATGATAGTTTCATATGCTATTCTGAGCTCTTTGCCTCTCATTGTAAAGTGGGATGATGTTAATGAAATGAATAGGTTTCATACAATGGCTCGATGTTATTTTCTCTGACTTGCAATCTTAGAAGACTAAAGACCAGTCTACATTTGTATTGAAAAGTTTTTAACCTAAAAATTCTTCAATGCTTTTATTTTAATACAATCAGCAAATATCTGAGACAAGTATGCTCTTTATTTGTGAAAGATATAAAAATAAAAAATTATTAGCAAGATTTCCTTAACACCCATGGTGGTTATAGCTTGTTGGCAATAACTAAAAGTCATGGGACGTGGTGGTCGAAAGGTAGCGCGCTCGACTGTCATACTGATGGTCACGTGTTCAAATCCACGCGAAGGCGAGGATTTTTTCCCGGGGCCTGAGGAGTCCCCGAGTCACCCAGCTCTGAATGGGTACCTAACTAGACAATAGTTAGGCGGCTGGGGTAATGGGTGGAACCCCTATAGCCGTGGCCTGTGACCGCTGCTTCACTTGCCAACAGATCATCTCTCATGGTCTGTGGACGCAATTATCTTCTGTATAGAAGGAGCGTCTGTATATATAAGATAAAACAGATAAAACAGAACCTAAAAGTCAGATTTATTGTCGCGTTAAAATAACAATACAAATTTAAATGCTCCATGCCACATGGCATTGAAGTTTTCACATGCTTTTCCAAAAATTTAGTTAAATTTTTATCCCACTCTTCTCACAACTCCTGATTTGCAGTATTTTAATTTTAATTTTTTGCAGAAGAAGACAAGCTAACTGTGATGGATATTTTCAAACAAAAGAGCAGCAGAAACAAACGAAGGTTTTCTTTCAAAACGAATGAGGACAGATCCAGTAAAGGGTAAGCGGATCTTTCCAAGTGAATTCATTTTTTAAATACAATTGATTTGTTACTCTTTAATTTAAAAAGTTTTTTAGAAAAAAAAAATATTTTTAAAATCATTGAAATATCTAATCAATGATACCTCATCTTTTAAAACAAAATTTGTCAAAAACTTTTTGAAGAATGATCAATTGCTTTTCCATATTAAAATTTCTTGGATATACATATGCTTAAAATGTAATACAGTCGAAACCGCTTAAGTCGACGGCGTTGGGGTATGAAAAATGGCATCGACATAACCGATGATCGAGTTAAAGCGAAAACCAATATGGCGGCAAAATATTAACATGCGCTTGAAATTTCTTTATGTACGTGTTGTGCGTTAATTAGTGATGGAACGATTAATCAGAATCGTATCGGAATATCGGGACCCTACTTCTTCACTCTTTCTTAAGGTTGTTAAGACCGTTCGTTTTTAAAGACCGTTTAAGTTTAAATATAACGCCGTTTTGCGGTGATTCCCAGATTGAGCGATACTGATACTGTGCTTCGAAGCCACTTGCTTGATTTTCAAGCTACACAAATAAGTAACCTACCCATCCCCTCATTGTCCCCGAACCATTCTCTTCCTAATCATCTTCTTTGGGTCTTACAATGGACTCAGAATGGTCTATCGTGACCTATATATGACTCATGACAAAGCGAACTCTTCTCTATATAAACGTACACAAATAAATTAGGTACTCCTTTTGAACCTTCAACTTTGACATATTTTAATTAATTCTAACCAATAGTTAAATGGCTTTTGCACACGGCAAATTCTAATGAATGAAACAATGAGAACAAAGCAGTAGTACAGTACATGTAATGGTCAAAATGAGGTTGAAGGATGAATGGTTGCCAATGACAACAAGTTTGCACACGGTACATTTTATTATTCCATACGATCCCCTCAGCTTACAATTCCTTCGGTAACTTGATGCTAATAGGACTAACCAACAACAATGGTGGGGGAGATTGAGAGTGGGGGCGGGTAAACTGTCTGTAGTCTGTTATGTTATATATTTTAAAATCTGGGGAGCCTTGTTGACAGTAAGCAGCCTATGATTTTGGTATCGTCCCATCACTAGCGTTAATAAATGATAATGTTCATGCACGTGTTTTTGGAGTTTTTTTTTAACACAACAGCATTGCCGTTATTTGTTTGATGAAGCTATCGCCATACTATAAAATTGTACATACATGTTTGCTAACAACAAAAGGTATATGTGCACCAACTGACAGCAGAAATTTACAAATTTAAAATAAAAACCAACGTCGATTATCGATAAAAACTAAGAATTTCAAAAGCCGGCGATTGCCATAGTACCAGAAGCAACACAGCGTTGAGAGCAAAATGCAAGTGGGCTGTGACGTCACCAGCAGACCCTGATGTGGCAGAAACTTGGTCCCTTGGTTATAAAAAAATCATAGCTAACATTTTCTAAAGCTGGCGATTGGTCATGGGGATCGAGATAACCGATGTTAAGTGGCAAATTTGACCCTTTTTTGTGCTCGTGTTATGAGGTTTCGGCGACTTAAAAAAATCGAATTAAACGACGAGAAAATGCTAAGACAAAGAGAGAATTTGGCGGTTCCAATAAAAAACGTCGACATAATAGGGTGGTCGAGCTAACCGAGATCGAGATAAGTGGGTTCGACTGTAATTCAATTACTATTCTTTCCAATATTAAAATTTACAAACTTTTAGCCATTTTGATCAAATATTTTTATGTTTCTATTAATTTTTTTTAATCCACTTTTTAAAGATCATGTTTAGGTAATGTTTTTAAGTTTGTTTCAAACTGAATTTTAAAAAAATTAAAAGATACATTATTAAATTGAAGAATCTTTTTGTGACTAAACATTATCTGAATATCATAGAGCAACTTTTATTTCATAAATGAAGATTTGTCTACATTTATTCACTGTCTCACACATCAGCTTAACGTAACTATAACAAAATAATAATTTTCCTTTTATTACTTCAGAGATTAATTTTATTCATTTAGAAGTCAAAAATTAAATTCCCTAAAATTACCTGTATCAACTAAATAGGCCTTACAAAGAACTGTCAACACATTTTGTCTATTAGTTTATTAACTCATAAAGTCGCAGAAGCGTTTGCCATAAACTTCCGCCTCAGTCCCATAAGGATTTCCCGTATTACGATCAACCGGTTATGAAATAAAAAATTTGCGTAAAATCCATTTATAATATTATTGCCATACTGACTTCATTTTTTAGGCTAAGAATGGTTATTTTACGCATCCAAAAGACCGTACTGAGTTTAAAACAATATTTACCTGTAGTTTAGTACTATTATTTTAGTAAAAAAGTATAGCGAAAAGGTATCTTTGAAAAAAAACAACCTAAAAACTTCCAAAAAACATCACGAATTGAGCGATAACACTAGCGCGGGCAACAGCCGCCATAGCCGTAAGTCGAATTCATCATTTTTCAAGCATTGAAGAGTTTTTACTTTCCGAGATCTCATTTCTGACGAGCGTGGTATCTAGGGACGCATTACGACGCTTTACGACGCTTTACGGATAGCGGGAAGAGACGCATTACGACGCTTTGCGACTTTAAGAGTTAAAATCACTTAAGTTGGTTAATAAGAAAAACTCAATTATGGTTAGATTTTCATTAAAGTAATAGCTGTCTGGGCATGTTAAATTGGGGAATACATACATTTCTGGAACATTAAATTTGATAGAATTATCAGATGAATATAAATTTAGTTAACCTTCATTTTACCAAAACTTTGTGTGTCAGTCTTGTTCATTCATATTTCTTCAGCTCCTTAATCTTCAACTTGTAAGTGTGCATATCTGCCAATACTTAACTTTTTTCTTGTTCTTGACAAACTAAATAAGCAAAGAACAAAGTGGATAATGTGTCTCCATAGTTCAAATAACTGCATCTTTTGATATTTTATTTAACTTTTCTAACTTGGCACTTGATGCACTACAATTTTTTTTTAACATTATGTTTATTAATGTAACATTTATTGTTTTATCTTTAACACTTAATATTTCAATATGATTTAACAAGCACCTGATAATTATATTCTAATACAACATCTAGTTCTGTTTATTCTATCTTGGCATTCTCAAAGGAAGCTCAGTATCAAACGGTAACTTTCAAATAATTGTGCACTGGTTTTTAAACTAAAAATGGGAAATTCACACACACACAGAGTTGTAATACACCTTGGCATGTTGATCTCATTTTGAAAAGGAAGGTTGTTGATGTATAGTGGGGTCTGCAAAAAAGGACTTGAGGATCATTTGGTATTACATGATGAGAGATTTTTAAAATTTAATTCTTGATCCCTTTTTTTGGGTCATGGGTAAGTTGCTTGGTAAATCAAAAACAAACTTTAAAAAAATCCTTTGAAACAAAAGCATAAATAAACCAACCTTAATACTTGACACATTGGTCTCCTGTTTGATTGACCTGATGAAACAAAGTGCTTGCAGCCAAATGTACTCTTGATAAGCTGTTAGATTGACTTGATCAGTTTCAGATTTGAACAGTGCCCACTGTCAGCATTGTCAGCTTGACAAATCATGTGGACATTTTTAGAGACTTAAAACTTTCTTTTCGTTCTTACAGTTTGTGTTTTTAATCGGCTTATGAACCTACCATTCCTCTCCTTTTCATTTATTTCTATATCTATCTCAATTCAAATTACTTACTTATAAATTTTTTACTTTTTATATATGTCCTGAAATTAAAATAAGTCTTTTGTAGAGGTATTGTGAAAAAAAATTGATCCACACTCACCAATAAATTTTAACACTTACAGTTTCTTTTAAAATATAATCGCTTCTCTACCTTATGATTTTCATTGTACAATTAGATTAATTAAATTTGATTTTTAAAAAAAAAGAATTTATTAAAAAGAAATTGACTGTTGGTATCAATAATTTGTAAGCATTTTCTTTAACCTTAACTCTTCTGCCTGCTACTAATGTGCTATGACAGATGTGTATTTTTTGTATTTGTATCAGTTTGCAATTTCATCCTTGCACGCAGGCCCGAAAGACGCAATCGAGAGATCTCTGGCCCCTTGACCTTCAGCCATGTGGCACATGTGGGGCCTGGCCAGCTTATGGCCCCTTCTCAGAACCCCCCTCCACCTCCGTAAGATATTGTATCAATTACTCCCAGTTTTTAGTTTTAACTCCGTCCAACACAAGAAAATCAAGATGTGTTTCATTTAAAGTTATATTTATTTAATTTAAAGAGAAATTAAAGTTAGAAACAACAGAATTTTAAAAAACTTTTTTTAATGTAGTAGTAAATGGGAAAGTTTGTCTTACCCCTAGAAATAGTTTTAAAGAAGAGAAGTGCATGTTTGAAGAGGGTAAGTCAAGAGCCTCTGAGAAAAAAACAAGCTAGACACTTACCATACAAGTGGTCTTTAAACAACAAACCACACTATTGCTTTTCTTGTTTTCCCCATAGCTTACCACTCTGTGCTTAAATACTGTTGCATCATGTATTGATTGATATGTAGATTTGTTGTTGTTTTTTAAAAGTAAGATAACAATAACTCATTGTGGTTAGGTATTATATCTTGCTGCATATATTGCAATAAAATTAATGTAACTTGTACCACAATCATAACTCTTTAAACACAACTTAAGTGTTAGCTCTACTGAGTGTGTTGGTCTACCAGGCATAGTTTGTTTTACTTAGTCAACTTCTACTGCATGACATAGAGATGCTTAAAGGACATATCTAAGATACTAATTTTCTAGGTCTGCTGATAGGCTACCAATTATTTTGATTAAAAGGTGCAATTCAAAGTATTCAATGAAATTGCTTCAAACTTAATTTGTGTACCACTTCATTAGAGTGTTTTAATAGTAAATTTGCATACACATTTCATTGCATCTTTGTTTTTATTAAAGATCTCATTTCAGATCTATCAGGAAATATTCTCTTAAAATAATTTTAGCGGGTAAAAACTTAGAGGCATGCTCTTAGTTTTCATTAGTCTCATTGATTTGTTTTTTTCAATCTTACAATAAAGAGTTTTACAGTTAATATTACTTAAAGGATGTGTTCAACTGATGTTTTAACATGTTTAAATTATGAGTATTTAAAAAGTAGTCAACAGTATCTATCTAAAATTAAGAGTATTTAAAAAGTAGTTAACAGTATCTATCTAAAATTATGAGTATTTAAAAAGTAGTTAACAGTATCCATCTAAAATTAATGATGTTTATACGTAGAATTAAAATTCTTTAAGTTCTGGTTGGTACTATGATAATGTAGGCAAGGATGCAGCTATTTTTGGTGATAGGGAGTATTCTATTCGACATTTCATGTCTTGTGAAATTCCCTAATGCTACCAGCTTTCATGAGCTGTTCGTCCCTGGTCTTAACCTGGGAGAGCTTGATAATGAGCTAACACTTAAGTCAAGTTGCATTCATTTGAAGAGGGAAAGGCAGTTTGGGGTTTTAATTTAACATGTACAATTTAGTCTAAATTTTGTATTGTTTCTCAATTTTCTGAGTACACGAAACATATTTCTGATATCAAAACAGTTATAAGTGGAGTTAGAACTCTTCCCAATATAAGTTGTCTTTGTACTATCCCCATATAAGTTGTCTTAGCACTCTCGCTAGCACACTTAAACCCCATCATATTTTATTAGATTAACCCTTTCATTTGTACTTTTTAAAAAATTGTTCAGTTTTCTTGTTTGAAGTAATTAATCTTTTTAAAGACCTGCTTGTATTGTTATCAGTTGGGCCTGTTGTTAATCATTAAGTTGACTTTCCACAGGAGTGACAGAAGATCTCGAGTCATATCGCCCCCTTCCAATTTTAGCCACGTGGCACACATAGGCCCAGACCAGGTGCTCATAGACCTGCCAAAGGTAAACACAACAAGAAACTTCTGTGACATCTTTATTATTATTGTTATTATGTACACTGGAGGAGAAAACTAGACCGTTACCCGGTGGTGAAGTCACTTATTTATATAAGGCATTCTTTTATGTTTTATGGCTGTACTCTAAACTACAGGTAAAAATATTATTAAACTCAAGGCGGTCTTTTGGATAAGTAAAATAACCATTCTTATCATAAAAGTTGAAGTCGGTATGACAATAATAATATAATTACATTTCCAGCAATTTAAAAAAAATTCATAACCAATTTATCTGAATAAACATGAAATCCTTACGGGACTGAGGCGGAATGTTTACCAAAAACCTTACGGGACTTTAATCTGTAAATTGTAAAAATAATTTCTTTCCTAAATTTGGTCCATTAAATCTTGTCAGTAGCACATGTTAATGTAAGGTGTCTGATGACTATATATTCAAGAATTGTTTCATTCACCATGTCAACAGACTGGGGCCTCATCCAGTGAGGACATGGCGAGGGTCAAAAGCATGTTCCAGCCTCAGCTGAAGTCAATTCATGAAGCACAGGCCAGGTCCCAGCGTCCAACCAGTTCACATTTCAATGGTGAGAGTTGCTCCCCCGACAAAAGTCACATCCTATATTCCAGTGGTTGTGGCCATCAGATTTCATCAAACATCGCCTGCATACACATTATAAAAAAATCTAATCACCAGAATCTCTGTGTGGTTCTTTTTTTTTTAGTTTCTTTTGGGGGAGCTTGATGGCTTCATTTAAAGGAATTTATTTTAAAAACAGAAAAATCAATAAAAATAAACTTGATAAACTATGTCAGGATTCGTTTGAGTGACCAAATGATTTGTTTGAGTGACCAATTCACTTGTTTGAGTGACCAAATGATTTGTTTGAGTGACCAATTGATTTGTTTGCGTGACAAATTGATTTGTTTGAGTGACCAATTGATTTGTTTGAGTGACCAATTGATTTGTTTGAGTGACCAAGTGATTTGTTTGAATGATCAATTGATTTGTTTGAGTGACCAAGTGATTTTTTGAGTGACCAATTGATTTGTTTGAGTGACCAATTGATTTGTTTGAGTGACCAATTGATGATCTTAACAAGTTACATTGATGAGTCTATTTTTATTTCCATGTGACAGGAAGTGCCGGAAGCAGGAATGAAAACAATTCCAGACCTGGAAAGGGCAGGGGGAGATCACTTCCTCTAAACATGCCTGGCAGAGGGGGAGGAGGTGGAGGCTCAGACCTATCCCAGTCACCTCCTTCAGCCAGTCAAGAACCAAGCAGCTTAGAAAAGGAAATCTCCTCACAAATTTTCGAAGTGAGTACTGAAAGGGCACTTGTTTGTTAAGATCGGTTAGAGTTTGATTCTTTGACATTGCATTTACATACAGATGGTACATTGTTTAAAGGGCACTTGTTTGTTATGATTGGTTAGGATTTGATTCCTTGACATTACATTTACATACAGATGGTATATTGTTCAAAGAACAAACTCATTACCCAGTCTGTAATTTTTTTTCTTGTGCTGTTTGGAATGTTAAAATCAAAATATGCTTTCTTTAGGACCTGGTATTTTGGTTTTGAAGCTAAATCCATCATTTAAGACCGTAACATAAGGGGAAGTTTTTAACAAAAATGTATTTAATACATACTATGACCAATGTTCCCTTTAAGCTGTGTGCCCGACAGTGCCCGCGCAGATATCTGACAGATTACGCGGAGCAGTTCAGAATTACCATGCAGCAAAATATTGCCCAAACAATGGATGCTGCTCAACTTTACACACCTTAGTTTTATTTTCTTTGCACATGGAACAACAAACCTTAGAGGGAACATTGAGAATGCCTTGTAGCAACGTTTGAAATAGATCCGTTGGCAGATTATGAAGACTCCGCCATCAGACTGACTTTGACAGAACTATGTTTTCTATGTTTTAGTGAATGAACCCTGAATAAACCAGATAAATTTGACACCCCTTAAACTTGTCAGAAACTAACCACCAGATAGATAACATGCAAACAGGGTAATGTATGAACCCGACCAGACGTTACAAAACAACGCTTGTCAGGCTCTTACATTCCCTGTGTGCATGTTATCCATCTACTTATCTATGAGCCTGATTGCAGTCTCACCCACATTTTGTTCCCTGCAGAGACTAATCAGCTAACCTCTCAAATTTCAACTCTTAAAGACCCATAAGGTTTCCAATAAACTTCCGCCTCATTCCCGTAAGGATTTCCCGTATTGCGATCAACTGGTTTTGAAATTTAAAAAATTGCGTAAAATCCATTTATTATCATTGTCATACTGACTTAATTTTTTAGGCTAAGATTACTTCACCGCCAACTTGCGCACACAGACCGAACACAAAGTCCTTGTACTAACAGCAATCTTTATTAATCGTAGTACAACGCCATGCGTCTTAACATCACATGTTACAACTCCATGCGTCTTAACATCGCATGTAACAACTCTCAGTCCAACAGACGAACACTGGGCAACGCCAAAACTCATGTATCCCTTGTGTACTGCAGGTCGAAGGTTCCTCCATATACCAACCGACCTCTATCTCTCGCTCACAACTGCCTTCTCACTACGTCACGTTCACACTATTATGTCATACTCTTTCATACTGTGCGCACCGCACCCCACCAAATACAAGTAACAACATTGACATGTCAGGGAAAACCCAATAACTCTATAATGTTTCCCTGACAACTGACTTAATTTTTTAAGCTAAGAATGGCTATTTTACGCATCCAAAACACTGTCTTGAGTTACATACTATATTAACCTGTATTTAAGTACCATTATTTTTATAACAAAGTATAAGAAAATCGCATCTTTAAAAAAAACCTGTAAAAACTATTTTTAAAAAATCGCAAATCGAGCGATAACACTAGCGTGGGCAACGGCCGCCATTGCCCGAAGACAAATCCATCATTTTTCAAGCATTGAAGAGTTTTTATTTTCCGTAATCTCATTTCAAACTAGCGCTTTGGTAATAGCGGTCAGGAGCGCATTCCAACGCTTTGGTAATAGCGGTCAGGAGCGCTTTACAACGCTTTGGTAATAGCGGTCAGGAGCGCTTTACAACGCTTTGGTAATAGCGGTCAGGAGCGCATTACAACGCTTTGGGGCTTTAAGAGTTAATCAGGCAGCACCTCTTGTGTCTGATCACCTCTAGAACCTAGTTGTCAAGCTATGTCCACACTTATGTCTTAGACTAAGAACTAAGAAGTAAATTTTGTGGTTCACACCTGAGCTGTAGAAGAAAGCCCATCACCACATTCCTGTCACAACTAAGAAGGGTTAATATATATAAAAGTATTTCACTTACAGAAATGTCTATCAAAACAATATTAATTCAATACAATACTAACTGGATGCTGTAGCAGTCTTAACTCAATAGCTCCTGATGGGCTACTTCCGTATCTATTCCATATTCCGGACAAAAGGGAAGCAACTTCGTTAAGCTTTTGATTTCATGAAGAAAATGATTTTCTTTTCTAAAGATATTCTTTTATCCTAAAAAATAAAATGATTGACACATCCAGGAATGAATTACGTTTAATAATAATGAAACATGCACTGCAAAATAATGACGATTAAAGACCGATATTGCGATTTTTCAACACCTCGAGTTAATACACACTGGATAGAGACGCGTCAAACTAATACACACATGGAGCGAAAGTGAAACAAGATAAAAACATCCGGTAATTTTTATTGAAATCTCGTAGAATCACACAATAGCCGGAAGTCTTGAGGAAAGCGAGATTTGATGCTATTTTAAACGAAAAATGCGAGAGTGCGTCGATATGTGAACAAACGCATCTGTACAGACCTTTAGGGACGCATTTAGTCGCATCAGGAGCTAATGAGTTAAAATTGTTTACAAGTGATGAGTCATTACATTGTAAGTAATTTTAACTGCTCCTGCTGGTACCCACAACCTCATGATGCTTACATTTAAGGGCTACAATGTTTAAGGGATGTTTTCTCTTTTTGATGGTTTTCATAGTTGATCATTCTTAAACATAAATAATATAATAGACCAAGTCACTGGATCTGGAACGCTGAGGAACGATGTACGACAGTCTACAGCAGTTAGTTGAAAAATCGTGTGGTGATTAACGCTGTAAAAATATTCAATATGATGACGTCATTGTTTGGTGTGCATCGGTGCGCAAAATACAACCCCTATTATTAAATACTTTGCATACATTTCAGAAAGTTTAATATTTCGTATTTATCAAAAAAAGGACAAGTTAGTTGGGCTTTTGAAAAAGGTTGGCGCCGTAGGCGCCCTAAAAAAGTGGGCGCCACGGCGCCCCGGCACAATCTTGTAGATGTATAATTGATGAACAGGAAATCCAAATCATAATTCATTGATGTCATTTTAGGCTAGTTGATTGCAAGTATGTTTTGTCCACAAAAAAAAAGTTCTTAAGGATTCTCATTTCTTCCATTGCACAGATTATGAATTCCTCAGACAGTGCTTTCAATGGGGCTGGTAGCTCATGGTCTCTACCAGCTTTTGACAAATTTGACAGCTAACAGCAACAATACTTTTAGGATCTTGCTTTTTTTAGAATTCCAACAGTAAATTCTTCTTGTTTACCCCCCTTTATATTCATATCTACTTTAATATACACCATGTTGTTTGTTTGGTGGTCATCTCCCTTATTAGTTATTGTGATTGTGAAATAATATCACATGCTTGTTTGTGAATGTTGCCTGATGTATTGTTTAAAAAATTGTGTTTTTGTGTGTGTGAAATCATGGCATTGAATCAGTTTAATGCACCATTGACAGTTTGGTCAAAAATGTTAGTTGCTCCCCTTGCATGTTTGTATATGTAATATCAGTTAGACTGTTACAGTTTTAGATTGAGAAGCACTGACCACCACCCCCCCCCCCCCCCCACTTTGTCACTTTTCATTATTCCATGTGTTTCTAATATATAACCAAATATACATTCTATGATTTTCTCACATACATTCCTAGTAACCCACAACAACGTACCATTTGTTCTCACATTTTTTCACGTTTCATTATGCCATATGTTTCTAATGGCTAACCACAAATATATATCACATACATTCCTAGTAACCCACAACAACGTACCATTTGTTCTCACATTTTTTCCTGTTTCATTATGCCATATGTTTCTAATGGCTAACCACAAATATATATCACATACAGTCCTAGTAGCCCACAACATACCATTTGTTCTCACATTTTTTCACGTTTCATTATGCCATATGTTTCTAATGGCTAACCACATATATATATATCACATACAGTCCTAGTAGCTCACAACATACCATTTGTTCTCACATTTTTTCACTTTTCATTATGCCATATGTTTCTAATGGCTAACCACATATATATATATCTCATACAGTCGTAGTAGCCCAAAACATACCATTAACAATAGCCCTAATATCCTCCACCAGAGGCATCTCTCTTTGATGTCAGTCTAACCTTTTAAAGCTTTTTGGTTTTTTAGATAATTTATCTTTCAATTTAAACAAAAAAATTTATCTGCAATTCTGGCTATGGTGATTTTATAAAAGCTTATCTGGTCTTCAGTGCACAACCAACCCTGTTTAATCTGGACCAGTTAACCATGACTTCAATTAGTCTGTATCAGGGTATTAACTAAAGTTTTTGGGTTGTGTTTCTTTTGTTGAGATCTTATTTTAAACAAACATTAAATGAGAAGTTTAATATAGTTAACATTGAAAAATAATTTGGCATTTAAAAAAATATAATAAAATAGCTTATCATCAATATTTGATTATCTCCTTAATTTGGCTCATGATTTTTTAAGATTTAGTTGAGTTGCTGGGTTAACATTAGTATGGCTTAGAGCAAAGAGGTATTGATGTCAGAAACTGCCATGCCTGGCCAAGACCTGTATACAGTGCAAGCAAGCTCTTGTAGTTTAAAAAAAAAAAAAAAAATTTTGCTAGCTTAAAAACCTTAATTTTTATACACTAGACAAAATGTTTTCATGGCTGAGAAAAATTATTGGAATTCAAGGAGTTTCCCTGAAGTTTTCATTTGTTTCTTTTATGTTTTTCCAGTCAACAATATGAGTCCTGAGCTATATTTAGGGATGTGCTGCCACCAAGGACCCCCCCTGTTGTTCACAGTAAATATTGTCACCACCCTACACCCCCCCATTGCTTTTTCCCCCCCTTTCATTTTCTTTGATCTCCTTCTTCTTTTTGACTAAAACTCACCTTGGATTTGATTATCTCGCTGGGATTGTACTTAACAAAAAATATTTGAAGATGGAAGTTTAGTGGATTAAATTTGTGTAAGACTTTGTTTTAATTTTAAAACAACTATTGAGAAACTGCACTTACAGCTTACATTTGATGGGCTTCCAT
Source organism: Radix auricularia (assembly GCA_002072015.1). Lineage (NCBI taxonomy): Eukaryota > Metazoa > Mollusca > Gastropoda > Lymnaeidae > Radix > Radix auricularia. The sequence continues at coordinate 52,454 of MUZC01004525.1, read as the reverse complement.
TAACAGTCTATGGTAGGCTTAAAAAAGTTGGCTTTCTATTCACTAGCTGGTAGATTTTATCATTCACTTCAGCGGTTCTCAACCTGTAGGTACGGGGGGGGGGGGGGGGGGGGGG
>MUZC01004525.1:41786-52330 GCA_002072015.1 Radix auricularia | reverse complement strand
GGGGTGTCGCAACAGGTTTTCTGGGAATTGCCAACTGTTGGCCAAAAAATATTCACTGTAATGCAAATTTGCTCTGTTTTGTAAAAAGTTTATTGAAAATTATTTATTTAAATTTCATGGGGATCGCGGGTCACATGGCTTTAATAAAAAGGGGTTGCGACCCAAAAAATGTTGGGAACCACTGATATGCATTTAAATTTTTTAAAGTTATTTTAGATCTTGATAATTTTCAAGCTCTATTTTTGGGTAAGCAAGTACTACTAAAGCAGAGGTAGTAAAATCTATTGCGTATTGTAGCTACAAAATTTTTTTATTTCCTGTCAATTTCTATCACAGCTGACCCTTTAAATGAAGCAGAGTATTGTGACTAAAACAATTCTACTTCCATTAACCCTCTTTGTTTCGGTGTATTTCCTAATAAACTTGTCTATTTGTGAAAACCAGCCCTCGTTAGGTTTCATACAGAGAAGACCCCTTGCATTGTTCCCTTTAAGCTGCGCTGCTTCCCAGATATCTGACCGACGCCGGGCAGCAGTTAAGAATGAACACTCAGCTAATTTTGTAAAATATTGCATAATAAAATGAAGATTTGCAACTTTGCGCACAAGATTTTTTTTTACTTTGCACACAGAACAATAAATCTTAGAGGGAACATTGGAGCCATGGAGTTTGGTATAAAAATGTTTGGGAAGTTTTTGGGCATCAATTTGGACATGTTACTTGTTGTAACTGAATTAATGTTGCTGGAATAAATTTTACACGTTTACTAGCTTCCTGCCATAGAGATAATCACGATGACATTTATCGAATGCTTAATACCCAAAATTCCCCATTATAGTCACATTTTACTTCCCTCATATTCTGACATTCTCTACTTCAGTCATATTTTATTTCAGTCATTATGGTTTCAAAAGACATCATTTAAACAAATGACCTGAAAATTGTCAGGATATGTAGGCAATTTACCTTTGGATGTATTTTATGTTTTCATCCAACACATCATTCAACTGCCACCATCTTGTGGTACACCGTTACACACACAGTCACTGCTGACATATTGTGGTACACTGAGACACACACAATCACAGCTGACACCATCTTGTGGTACTCTGAGACACACAATCACAAGTGACACCATCTTGTGGTACACTGAGACACACACAGTCACTGCTGACACCATCTTGTGGTACACCAAGACTCACACAATCACAGCTGACACCATCTTGTGGTACACCAAGACTCACACGGTCACTGCTGCATGCCAGCCCTCTAGGAATTTCTTGTTGTCAGTTGCCAACATTTTCTTAACTTGTGTGAGTCTGTAATAGGATGTCAACTCTGTCACTAACAGAATGTCATGTCACTAACGGAATGTCATTTATCAGTAGAGATAAGATTCTTGTTGTCAGCTGCCCTCATTGTTTGCTTTAATATCCATTGTAATCCAACCGCTTAAGTCGCTCACTCACTCCACTTTTTTCTGCTTCATCATTCTAGTGTTGTATGCAATGTTGTCTTTTTATTTTTATATACCTTTCCTGACACATTACAGCCCTGAGATTGGTTAGTTGTTCCTTATAAGTTGGACACATGTTTCTATTTTTTACAACCATTACAAAAATAGTTTTTAAAAAAGACCAACAAACATACAAAGATTTGGGATTCAATGTAACAAATGGAACAGATATCATAGAAGTAAAATTTAAAAGCCCAAAGTTAATTGCTCAAAATTAAGACTACTCTTGCCCTTAGGTCTATTAAGCTAAAAGCTACCCATGAAATGGTTACCTGTTAGTGAGTTTAGATGTAGAAGACTGAATGAAGCATGTCAACTTCTATGTTTTTTGATATTGACAATTGATGCCTGCCACCTCTAGACATATTGCACTACAAACTTTAACGCACCACATTGTTCAAAGATTGAACTTAGTTTTAAATTACTCTTTGTCAATCATATCAACTATTACTTCATACAATTTTTAACAGCAATCTTAAATTACCAAATTAATTCACTTTAGGCTTTAAGCAAATTTTTTACAGGCTTTGATCTACATAGACCTTACCATAATCTACATAGACCTAATCAAAATATACATAGACCTAACCAAAATATTTTAGACTACAGTTTTAAATTTAAAACTATTTTCTTAAGAACATTGATTGAATTGTAAGACTAAAAAGGGGTTTGTTCCCTTTGCATTTCAGGACAGTGCTGAGTCGTCCGGCCATTGGAGAAACTCTCTGATGTCCAACGCAAGCAGTAGTTTGTCACCACCCGGCTCCAACCGACACAGCCTGGTGTATGAGGACCCAACATCCCCAGCCAACACGACAGACACCTCTGACGCATCAGACCACAACACCCAGCTCTGACAACTTGGACGACTAGGAGGACCCAACATCCCCACCACAACACCCAGCTCTGACAACTTGGAGCACCCAACATCCCCACCACAACACCCAGCTCTGACAACTTGGACGACTAGGAGGACCCAACATCCCCAGCCAACACGACAGATACCTCTGACGCATCAGACCACAACACCCAGCTCTGACAACTTGGACGACTAGTGGAGCTGTCGCCTGACTGTTAAACTCTTCATTTCATATATTGTAATATATCTCTAACATTGAACCTTGTAATTTATTAGCTGAGTATTGGTGAGAAACTTGAGAATGAATGCTTGATATCTTGTTTTTATACAATTATTTATTGAATGATTTTTTAAGTATTTTTTTTTTCTATACAAACTCCTACTTTGTCTTGATCAAATGTTTTGAAGTAATAGAAAACCTAGCAAACCACTGGGCTCATATAACACTGTGATACTAGATCAACCCGTCTTTGACTTGAATTGGTCATCTCTAATGAGTAGGCCAGAGATAACCAACAAAACCGTGGGCTGCAAGTTGACAGAGATGTGTGATAGCAAAACCAAATCTTTTTCAAGAAGGCAAATGATGGTGACAAAATATTGTGTTCCATGTTCTCCATGGCTGGAACAAGAACAGCAACAATAAAAATGTACTAGGTTATGATTCAACAGTGATGTTTATGGTGGGCTTCCTTCTGACCATCAAACTCCAGATGGAAAAGGGATGATCAAACAGAAACGAGATTTCATACAGTGCCAATGATCATTATCTTTGTTTCCTCTTTATCTCTTTGAAAATTGTTTGCAAAGTTTCCAAAGGGAACAAACTCTCATGTCATCAGACATTGTTTGTGTTTTTCCATTGTGCAGGAGCATTCCTTATATTTGCTGGTTGGTATTTTGGGACATTGTTGTTTTCTGTCAACATTGGAGTTAGCATCAGTTTACAAAGATGAGTAACCCACTCAAACCTGATTCAATACAGTTGATAGTTTTGCTGTGTGTCTGTGTAGGCAGTTGTTTCCCTTTCCCCCTAATTGAGGAGTGACTTGCTCCACACATGGTGGGGGAATCTGAAACACATCACTGTTAACATTGTCCTTTGAGCTGCTGGCTAGGACCAGACACATCACTGTTAACATTGTCCTTTGAGCTGTTTGCCAGGATCAGTCTTGTAATAAATGGCATGGCGCCCTCTCTGTGTTTCCTGGCCATTGGTAACATTAGTCATGCACTCTATATCATCTTGGAATGGAACTTTATTTGTAACCTTAGCATTGAATTCCCTTTACTTTTATTTTATAGCGCTTTTGGAAACTACAAAGACAAATTGTTTTAGAGTAAAGTTTTTAATATGGTACTTGGCCAATGCTGAAATGAAGGTTTCACCTTTATGAGGGCAGAGAATAGACGAGAGCTGACTGTTTGGATTCAACAAAAGATGGAGTTTACATGGCTCAGGATAAAAACTACTGGTATTTTATCTTCCTGTCACGTTGTGAGGACCATTGTTCCCTCCAAGATGTGCAGATATCTGACCAGTGGCCAAGCAGTTTTGGATTGCCATGTAGAGAATTTTGAGAGGTAACCAGTAATGTAGCTGTCTTTGTGCACACAATAAAGATGGGCGGTGTGCAACTTTGCACACAAGTTTGTTATTTTCCACACTGACCAACTAATATTAGACTCAGAGGGAACATTGGTGAGGAGTCTTGAAATAATTTTATTTTGACCATCTCCAACTAAGACTTTGGAGCTGAATGCTGATAAAAAACCATTATCATTTATTTAGATTTGTGTTTTTTTTCAATGATGACCATTTGTATCTATGTATAAACCACAAACTACAAACACTGTTTGAAGGGAGGGGAAATGAACCAGCATTTCAAGATTGATCCTTGACTTTGATATCTGCTTGCTAGACTCCTTGACAATGGCAAGTGTTGACCGGAGTGAGAAAATGTGATCTTGATGTGAGTGATTGTAATGCATGCACACAAAGGTTGGCATGAAGGTTGGCATGAACTGAAAGGTGTCTGGTCAACTTGCTACTTCATTCTTACATCATCATTATTGAAATAACTTCATCATTATAATGGCCGGGGTGTGGGGGTGTGGATGATCTAATGATTAAATTGTTAGCACGAAACTCAATTGAAATGTGGAAAGAAAATAGGAATGCACTTTTATTTGATGGCTACAAGTCTATTGGCTTAACTTTTGAAAAGGATTCGAATGTGAGCAAGAAAATTGCCACATTTCTAGGTCAAAGTGACATAAAATGTTTAAGAGTTAACGTATTTCTAGGTCAAAGTGACATAAAATGTTTAAGAGTTAACGTATGAATGGTATGTTGAGTGTCCCTCTCATGAACTCATTGCTTTGTGACTTTGATAACATCGTTCAGGTTGCTGACAGCTACTGATTAAAAAAAGTCCTGTTACCATACATGTATGTTGATATTGTCAAGAAGGCTTTCATCTTCTTCAACCAAGAGCTTCCGACACGGGCAGACGAGAGAGAGAATTTTGTTCAACAAACCTCGACGACGGTAGTTAATTTATTGGAAAGTGTTCAGGGGGACAACTCCTCCTAGTAATAAAAACTGACTCCCCGCTTTCTCTTTGTCTTGCCCCTTTACACCAGCAGTGCTTTCAACCTTGTCAAACTGTCATTTGTTGTGTGGACTGCAGTTACCTTGTGGCAGGTTACTTGTGCTTCAAACATGTGCCTCATATTATTATCTTCTTCTCAGCAGTTCTCACTCCATGGCATTGCTACCCTCATGTCAACACAGTTTCATTGTTGGCAGTTAATCATGTTTTTAAACGTTCAATGCAAAGGGGTCGTCCATAAAGTACGTTACGCTCCAGAAGGGGGGAGTGGTGAGTCCGGCCATGTGTGACGTCACTGTGTTTTATGTTAAATTTTTTTTGTTGTTAATAAAAAATATATTTTTGTACGAAAGTGTGACATACTTTGGGGGGGGGGGTCCGAGATTTGTGACAGGGGGGAGTTAAAAATGGTCTTTATGGGCGGCCCCAAATAGAAATTTGACGAAATTCGTACTAGGAGATGTATTGAGTATAAGGGTATAAGACTTGCATGTACTTTTATTAAGTTAATGGCTGTCTATATAGTCTTTGCCATGGCTGTCTATATATATATAGTCTTTGCCATGGCTGTCTATATAGACTTTGCCATGGCTGTCTATATAGTCTTTGCCATGGCTGTGGACTAATAATAGGAAGTTGTATAAAGTCATTTTAAAGAATCACCTGCTCTATGTCACTATAAGTATAACATAGCAGCACGCAGTAATGGAACGTTTGTTTTTCTCATCACCAGTTTAACCACATTTGTCAACCCTCTATCTCATCAAATTCTTTTTTTATTTTTTTCTAAGAGATCCATACAAATAGTTCAATAAGAATGACTAAAATATTGAGATGAAAGTATTTCCTGTTAGAACAAGCTACACTTTGTGTTCAATCGTCTATGGTGGATAGGTAGATGAGTTTTGTGAGTGTTTCTTTAATCTCTTGGAGAAGGTGAGAGGGGCCGGTCAACATTGTTGTCTTGGTCAAGATGACTGTCAATCAATGGACTTATCATAAGAATGAATAACTCAATGAGAGGAATAGAGACTCAGTCTGATAGTGACCCAGTCTGATAGTGACTCAGTCTGATAGTGACCCAGTCTGATAGTGACTCAGTCTGATAGAGACTCAGTCTGATAGTGACTCAGTCTGATAGTGACTCAGTCTGATAGAGACCCAGTCTGATAGTGACCCAGTCTGATAGTGACTCAGTCTGATAGTGACCCAGTCTGATAGTGACCCAGTCTGATAGTGACCCAGTCTGATAGTGACTCAGTCTGATAGTGACTCAGTCTGATAGTGACCCAGTCTGATAGTGACCCAGTCTGATAGAGACCCAGTCTGATAGTGACTCAGTCTGATAGTGACTCAGTCTGATAGAGACCCAGTCTGATAGTGACTCAGTCTGATAGTGACTCAGTCTGATAGTGACCCAGTCTGATAGTGACTCAGTCTGATAGAGATCGAGTCTGAGAGTGACTCAGTCTGATAGAGACCCAGTCTGATAGTGACTCAGTCTGATAGTGACCCAGTCTGATAGTGACACAGTCTGATAGTGACACAGTCTGATAGTGACTCAGTCTGATAGAGTCTCAGTCTGATAGAGACTCTGTCTGATAGAGACTCAGTCTGATTGTGACACAGTCTGATGGTGACCCAGTCTGATGGTGACCCAGTCTGATAGTGACACAGTCTGATAGTGACTCAGTCTGATAGAGTCTCAGTCTGATAGAGACTCTGTCTGATAGAGACTCTGTCTGATAGTGACTCAGTCTGATAGTGACCCAGTCTGATAGAGACTCTGTCTGATAGAGACTCTGTCTGATAGAGACTCTGTCTGATAGTGACCCAGTCTGATAGTGACCCAGTCTGATAGTGACTCAGTCTGATAGTGACACAGTCTGATAGAGACTCAGTCTGATAGTGACTCAGTCTGATAGAGACCCAGTCTGATAGTGACACAGTCTGATAGAGACTCAGTCTGATAGTGACCCAGTCTGATAGTGACTCAGTCTGATAGAGACTCTGTCTGATAGAGACTCAGTAGTAGAAGCACAGTTTATATTTGGTATTGTTTAAACTTAGTTGTGTTAGTGGATGACTTGGCAGGTCAGACCCTGACTTTCATCCCTGAAATGACTGGGGCCACTATTCAAATAATCTGAATAGTTTGTAGATATTTCTCCCCCCCCCCAGCCCACCCCCATCCCCACTCCCCTGACAAAGTTTTTACTTTTACTAAACCATTTTATTTTGACTTTGGCTGTGCACATTTTTTTAAAAATGTCTGAATTTTTTTCAATGTACATAACAGATATTGGACGGATTGGTCTGTTAGTTTGTGTACAAGTGGCAACAGTCTTGATTTCTTTTGGGCACATTGTCAAAGTATGAACCTACTGGTGGTTGAGCGGTGGCATAGGTCATAGAATAAATGTTCCAAGCTGGCTTGAGGTGGTCAAGATCCTGAACGTCCAACAGTTTATCTCACACTACGATGTCTCAATTGAGTGACACAGATTTGAGTGTTGACATTAGTTGTTGATGTTTCAGCCGTACCTCAACAGTTTGCCCAGGAGAATGAGAAGACCGTTAAAGTGTGTGTGTGTGAAGGTTGTGTGTGTGTGTGAAGGTTGTGTGTGTGTGTGTGTGTGAAGGTTGCAGCTGTTAAGATAAGAGTGCCAAATACTTGCTTCAATCATTATTATGAAATATTTTACTTAGACATGGCATCTTAAAGACTAGAAGCTAAAAGAAAAATGCTGTAAAAAATTTGTTCATTTTGTATGCTTACTTTGGTACGTCTGTACTCTGCTAGGTTCATTTCTGATCATTAAATAAACTGTACATATATACATATATAAATATTTAGCCACATTATTTTCATTGAAATATTATAATTATAGCCTGCTTTTGGTGGCTTTGTTTGTTCAATATTCTCTCTGTCTCTTCCCCACCTCACCCTCTGTCTATATCAAATAGTAAGATATCAACTTATTTATCTTGTAGTTGTAGAGGCTTGAACTCTACCTGAAGACAAGATTATTAATCCCAAGTCTAGCAACAACAAAAAAATTGTAAAAGTTTTATTTTTAAAAAAAATTCTATTGAATGTGATGGAGCCAAAGAAATGCTTGGTGCAGGCACATTTTGATGACAAGTTTGTACTGTATTGACCCAATCAAACTCTCATTGGAGGTTGGAGATGATTGACAGTTTTAAACAATTGCCCACCATTCTGTAGCTGTAAAATAAAATCATGCTCCGCCCCCCCACCTCACATTAATCAAATGATGATTAATCCAATAGAAATAAATTCTATTTAAACTATTTCCCCAAGACCCTTAAAGCTGAAGCCAATTGATGCCATTATCTTACAGTAGGAAATATTTTACCACTATAATAATATGTTGTTTTTCATGAGAAATCAACAACGTGTAACTTAGTTTCTTTCTATTGTTTACCACCCAAGCTGTAGTCAAAAGTATCGGATAAGATTGTGTAGAAATAATAATTGTCTTACTTGTATGATGTTGGCACCCACCTGCAGTTGTTCCAATCTCTACAGTGACCAAAGTTGGGCACTCAACCATTGTTACCATGGAAACATGGGGGGTAACAAGATGGCCGCCGCCGTTGGTCCTGTGGGCTTAACTGTAGATAAAGAAAGGATGACTTTGTTTATTTAGTTTTGTTTTTTTTCAGTTTAGGTTTTGCTGTGTAGTTTACATGAATAATATTATATCTGAAGATGTATTCAGTTCCAGTTTATTGTTTGTAAGCTTTTTTTTAGAATGAATACTCTGTTAATCTATTGATGAATCTAGAACAAACCTCTCACTGTTAATATGGAGACCTGACCCGAACAGTTGTGTAGAGTTAATGAACAGTTGTGTAGAGTTAACGGTTTTTTTCTCTCCAAATGTTCTGTTGTATGTGAAATTTTGATCTTTTCTTCAATTGCTAAAATTTTGAGCAGTGGTTCTCATAATGTAAGTAAATCTGAATGTACGAGAGACGGGTGTGTCACTGATGCATTCTTTCTATAAAAAAAAATATTTTAAAATTATTTAAAAACCCAGAAGTTGAACCTTTGCCAAGAAGCCTAATCTTTGAGATAATATCCTGGTCATTAGACATTGGTGAGTGCAGTGAAGGGAAGGCTTCTACTTAAATGTTGGTAGCTGTAATGTAATGATCTATCTATGTGACCTGTATTTGTACAGATAACCCTAATGTGCAATGATAAACTCTCATTATGTCCTCATATCTCAACAATTAAACAAATAGTGTAAATAACTCTTGCTGACTTGGCTTCAGTTTGTCTAAAAGTAGTCATAAGTTATTTGGTTGCCGTAAACAACCTGATAGTCCAACTGTTTGCCCAACACTTGGTTGTTGTTAAATTATCTGGCAATCCAACACTTGGTTGCTGTTAAATTATCTGGCAGTCCAACTCTTGGTTGCTGTTAAATTATCTGAAAATCCAACTGTTGGTTGTTAAATTATCCGGCAATCCAACATTTGCTTAATTTTAAATAATCTGGCAATCCAACTGTTGGTTGCTGTTAAATTATCTGGCATTCCAACACTTGGTTGCGGTTAAATTATCTGGCAGTCCAACTCTTCGTTGCTGTTAAATTATCTGCCAATCAAACTGTTGGTTGCTGTTAAATTATCTGGCAGTCCAACACTTGGTTGCTGTTAAATTATCTGGCAGTCCAACACTTGGTTGTTAAATAATCTGGCAACCCAACTATTCATACATTCAGTTCTTATTCATACATTCACTCCACATTCAGTCCACATTCATACATTTAGTCCACATTCATACATTTAGTCCACATTCAGTCCACATTCATACATTTAGTCCACATTCATACATTTAGTCCACATTCATACATTTAGTCCACATTCATACATTTAGTCCACATTCAGTTGTTAAATTATCTGGCAATCCAACTTTTGGTTGTTAAATTATCTGGCAATCCAACTATTGGTTGTTGTTAAAGTTAAATCATCCAGCAGCAATGTTCCCTACAAGCTTCCTTGGTCTGTGTGCAAAGTTGCACAGCATTCTTTTTTAATGCAATATTTTACAAAGTTAGCTATGGGGTCAATCTAATATGCTGCACAGCGTCAGTCAGATATATATGCAGCTTAAAGTTAAAGGGAACATTGTCTGGAAATCCCGCTACAGGTTACTGTTGTTAAGTCCATCCCCTGGCAAAATTCAGTCCACATTCATACATTTAGTCCACATTCATATATTTAGTCCACATTCAGTCCACATTCATACATTTAGTCCACAATCATATATTTAGTCCACATTCAGTCCACATTCATACATTTAGTCCACATTCATACATTTAGTCCATATTCATACATTTAGTCCACATTCATACCTTCAGTCCACATTCATACATTCAGTCCACATTCATACATTTAGTCATTATTCATACATTTAGTCCACATTCATACATTTTAATCCACATTCATACCTTCAGTCCACATTCATACATTTAGTCCACATTCATACATTTAGTCCACATTTAGTCCACATTCATAC
>MUZC01004525.1:2357-17957 GCA_002072015.1 Radix auricularia | reverse complement strand
CTCTCTCTCTCTCCCTCCCTCTCTCTCCCTCCCTCTCTCTCTCTCTCTCTCTCTCTCTTGGTCCATTCGTCGGGCGGAAAAGAAAAGTAAAAAATGACCCACTTTCCGTCATGCTATCGAGTTGAAATTTTTCACATAGACTTGTGCAATGCATTCTTTCAAAATTTCAGATCGATCGAATGTACCGTAATTAAATTAATGAATTTTTTGTTTATCTCTATTTAAATTTATAACAGCCGCCTGTTGTTGTTGCCATCCACGTGTTTGCTGGAGCTCACTCCAACGATCGGTGACTACCCCGGCACCCCCACCCGTCCCCGTTTTACAGCATTTGGGAGTTAAGTCACGTTCAGTCTGGAAATGTTTGTCGCGCCATGCATATTATTTTCAATATAATCAATACTTTTAGTTACTCCGAAGCGACCGTTTCGTCCCCCTCAATTAACTAGCAACGCTGTTGAGCGGTGCCGGTTTAGGGCCAGGAGCGCCAGTACGGAATAGCAAAAGGTACCGCTAGGAAACGCTATTGGTCGCCAGCTCTGAGGAAACCTTCCGGTGGGGGTTAAACCCTAGGCAGGTCATTGATGATCCCCACGCTTTGCGGCGATCTAAACTATAAAGACTCGTAAGCTTTGCCGTGGTGGCGCCAAAGTGATACTATGTTGATAGCGAGTCACCGTAGGAAAATTCCACACCTCCCTTGGGAGGCACACTTTAGTGGGAGGCGTTTTCGGCCCAGTGCCCTGGACGCCCAGGCGGCCGCTTGTAGCAGCGACCGCTCCGGGGGGGGGGNCTTTGAACTGGAAGGAGTATCCAGATGACATCATAGCCTGCCACCAAAAAAATGACGCCATCACCAGTCCAGACCACAACCACTTATAAATAAGAAGATAAAGATCAAATGCCGAGTAGCTCCCTCCTCCCCCCCCCCAAACTTCACCTACAGAAACAGGTCAGAGACCAGGTGGGCTTGTTTATCTCAAAGAATTCCCAACAGACCAACGGTCTCAGGTGAGGGCGGTGTTGATAAAGAAGGAGTCAGAGAGATCCTTGTCTCTGATGAATGTCTGATGAGTTGTCGGGGAACAAAGCAGACATTCCTACGGCATTCTTTTGTTGGTGTCTTCTTCTCATCTCCAAGTCATAGCTACAACATTCTCTTGTTGATTTCAGCTTCCTATCTCAAAGCCATAGCTAAAGAATGTTTGTTAGTTTTAGCTTCCTATCTCAAAGTCATAGCTATAGAATGTTTGTTCACAGCTATAGAATGTTTGTTAGTTTAGCTTCCTATCTCAAAGTCATAGCTATAGAATGTTTGTTAGTTTCAGCTTCCTATCTCAAAGTCATAGCTATAGAATGTTTGTTAGTTTCAGCTTCCTATCTCAAAGCCATAGCTATAGAATGTTTGTTAGTTTTAGCTTCCTATCTCAAAGTCATAGCCATAGAATGTTTGTTAGTTTTATCATCTCTCCCCTACGTTACTACAATGACGGATGCACGCCCCATGTCTGCACATTCAGAGGCGTCACTAGGGTTGGTGACACCCGGGGTGGTAGGTCATGGTGTCACCCGGGGCGGTAGTTCATGGTGTCACCCCCCTCGTGATTTAACCCAAAGAAATCCTCCAAGTTTTCCAGTGCCAAATAACGGGAATATATAGAATTTTACTGTCTGGTGTCACCCGGGGCGTCCCGCCCCCTCCGCATCCCCCTAGCGACGCCACTGTGCACATTTATATATAATGGTGTGTATGCGGCTAAAGTTTAGCTTTGAACTGGAAGGAGTATCCAGATGACATCATAGCCTGCCACCAAAAAAATGACGCCATCACCAGTCCAGACCACAACCACTTATAAATAAGAAGATAAAGATCAAATGCCGAGTAGCTCCCTCCTCCCCCCCCCCAAACTTCACCTACAGAAACAGGTCAGAGACCAGGTGGGCTTGTTTATCTCAAAGAATTCCCAACAGACCAACGGTCTCAGGTGAGGGCGGTGTTGATAAAGAAGGAGTCAGAGAGATCCTTGTCTCTGATGAATGTCTGATGAGTTGTCGGGGAACAAAGCAGACATTCCTACGGCATTCTTTTGTTGGTGTCTTCTTCTCATCTCCAAGTCATAGCTACAACATTCTCTTGTTGATTTCAGCTTCCTATCTCAAAGCCATAGCTAAAGAATGTTTGTTAGTTTTAGCTTCCTATCTCAAAGTCATAGCTATAGAATGTTTGTTCACAGCTATAGAATGTTTGTTAGTTTAGCTTCCTATCTCAAAGTCATAGCTATAGAATGTTTGTTAGTTTTAGCTTCCTATCTCAAAGTCATAGCCATAGAATGTTTGTTAGTTTTATCATCTCTCCCCTACGTTACTACAATGACGGATGCACGCCCCATGTCTGCACATTCAGAGGCGTCACTAGGGTTGGTGACACCCGGGGTGGTAGGTCATGGTGTCACCCGGGGCGGTAGTTCATGGTGTCACCCCCCTCGTGATTTAACCCAAAGAAATCCTCCAAGTTTTCCAGTGCCAAATAACGGGAATATATAGAATTTTACTGTCTGGTGTCACCCGGGGCGTCCCGCCCCCTCCGCATCCCCCTAGCGACGCCACTGTGCACATTTATATATAATGGTGTGTATGCGGCTAAAGTTTAGGAAGGTCGAGAATACAATGTCTTTACTGTGGTTCGTCGGAAGTATCCTTAAAGCGCATTGGGTCACAGTGGGCACAGTCGCAGTGGGCACAGTCGCAGTGGGCACAGTAGCAGTGGGCACAGACGCAGTGGGCACAGTCGCAGTGGGCAAAGTCGCAGTGGGCACAGTCGCAGTGGGCACAGTCGCAGTGGGCACAGTCGCAGTGGGCACAGTCGTGGTCTGGGGTACCTCCTCTATAAAACTGTTCAAAATAAATAAGTAAAATAAACAGGGCTGTTATCGATTAGTTTAAATTTAATCGTTATTTAAAAAAAAAAAAATACCGAATAATTAATCGATAATTTTTTTTATATTAAAGCCTAAAAAGTAAGAAGTATGGCGTAATCAAAAAGAAATTTTAAGGGAAGTAACAAAAGCAGGCAATAGACATTTTTAAAATTTAAATATAAGTATAAGTAGTTCAATATATTAAAATAATGTCAATAAATTAAAATTTTGTCATTGTTAATTAAGTAAAAACAAAGTTTAATTTTTTTATACCATTCTCCTTTTAAAAACAGCTTATTTAAAATTTACACTTTAAAATTTTATTTTTTACAATTGTGAAGTGAAGTTTGTACGTAAAAAAAAGCAAACTATTTTAAATTATTAATTATGTTTTAACAAATTGAAAAAAAAAAGTTTAATACATTTTCTTTAATTTTAATCGCTCTTTCATAGATTAAAATAATTTTAATCGATAAACATTTTACCGATTAATCGAGAAAAATTAATCGTTAATTTCCGCATCCATGAAAAATAAATAAATGCATCATTAATTTTAAAGTTGTATGTTTCACGTCCTCGTGCCTACGTCACATGTCTAACACAAACATTTTTACAAACACATTTTAGACAATGATTAACACTTCGCTTCACACTCAGTTTCACGACATTACCAGGCCTAACTGTTTGAGACGCCGGCCGGCGTTTTGTGACGTCACATATTGTGGCGTCACATTCCTGTGACATCAAATAGTGGTCGCTTCCTTAGAAACAACGAGATCTACTTTTTTTAAAAAAAACTCCTTCAATCGTGACGTCACTGACGGCTTGTCTGACCCCAAGACTTCCGTCGTCACAAAAATAAAAAAAAATTTCAACGAGAGTTTTTATCACGTGACTTTTGCAGAACTGAAGCTCCCAGGTTCGTCTCAGTCTCACCTGCGACCTTTGATGGTGACCCTGACCTTTATTCACGACCAATCACACTCCTTCTTGTCACGATTTCCCCATCTTTAGGCCGCTCGTTCTATGATTCTATGATGTGCAATTTTATCATTATTATTTTTTTTTACATTGACCACAACTTTTACAGTTTTGAGAACTCCTCAGTATTTTTGAGTGATGTACCGTTTCATCATTTATTGACCCCTAACTGTCATAGGTTTGGGAACAGCTTATCGATCGGCGCTTTCAAATCATGACATTTGTTTAACCTTGACCCCCCCCCCCCCCGGGTGCTATTACAAATTACAGCAGCTTTTTAAAATCGACTCACTCGTACATAGATAATGCTATCCTTTATTGTGTAGGGCAGTGGTCCCCAACCCTCGTGCCGCGGACCGATTCCGGTCTGTTGATCATCGAATGGTACCGGGCTACACCAGAAATATTACATTATTTCCATTTCTTTTGATGTGATTTATTACTCTCATCATTATGTGATTTTTGCAAAGAAAAACCCCTGGAATATTTGGAGAAAAAAATGGGGGGGGGCGGTGGGCAAAGACGGAAGAAATTTCTGAAGGACTCTACCTACATCAATAAATAGAGGAAAATGCACAGAAGGTTTTATAACCGTTGGAGGATAACCGTATTGCTAAGGCTAAAAATAACTCGCTAACGGGGAATAATAATTGATCTTGCCCTTTATTTAAGTCATTTATCGCGAACCTTTAGGAAAGACTGCGGTTGAAAGGATTGCACATTCGTCATCATGACGAGAGATAATGTGCATTCCTTTGGGGGCCCCCTCAGGTGGGGGGGCTGTGGGGACCCCCCCACTCCACCTTTGGCTGCTGCCCTGACCAAACCCATCTGGTTCAACTTTTTCAAACATAGGCGGGTACTTCAGGGGAGCATGATCCTGAGCTTATATTCTCCCATTTGGGGCACGATCATTTGTCTTTGCTTTTAAAAGAGTTCGAGCGCTAATCTCTCGGCCACGAAAGATCCTCGAGCTGATAATAAGGAATGGATCCGCAAGCTATTTGCCAACAGACCAGGCGAATCTATCGCCAACAGACCGACCAGGCGAATCTATCGCCAACAGACGGACCAGGCGAATCTATCGCCAACAGACCAGGCGAATCTATCGCCAACAGACCAGGCGAATCTATCACCAACAGACCGACCAGGTGAATCTATTGCCAACAGACCAGGCGAATCTATCGCCAACAGACCGACCAGGTGAATCTATTGCCAACAGACCAGGCGAATCTATCGCCAACAGACCAGGCGAATCTATCGCCAACAGACCAGGCGAATCTATCACCAACAGACCGACCAGGTGAATCTATTGCCAACAGACCAGGCGAATCTATTGCCAAAATACCAGGCGAATCTATTGCCAACAGACCAGGCGAATCTATTGCCAAAATACCAGGCGAATCTATTGCCGACAGACCAGGTGAATCTATTGCCAACAGACCAGGCGAATCTATTGCCAATGGACCAGGCGAATCTATTGCCAATGGACCCGGCGAATCTAGAGCGTCTGTGGATGAAGCTCAACTTCTGGAGATTGTGAATGACGACGGCCTTAAACTACGCGCGAGAAAACAACAACAACAACAACAACAACACACCAACTCTATCGTTGTTCTGGTCTGAAGCCATGGCTGAGAGGCTTGAGACTGCCAACCACAGCACTTAAACACACCAACTCTATCGTTGTTCTGGTCTGAAGCCATGGCTGATAGGCTCGAGACTGCCAACCACAGCACTTAAATATCTTTGCTCTTTCCGGCATCCCGTCTGCCAGTAGTGCTGTGTCACAGCTGGTGTGTTCGCGCATGTCATGCATGCTTTTATTTACTGTGTAGGGTGTAGTTAGTTTCATGTAGGTGTCCTACTGACTGAACTGAACTGAACTGTCCCTTAACCCGACGCTGGGTCGTTGGGGCACCATTTTGAGCTGCGCACTAACTCCTGCCAGGTGTCACGGTCCTGAGCTGCCTTCTGGGAATCGCCAAATGAAAGGCCGGTCCACTCTTTGATGTTGTCCTCCCAACTCTTCCTTGGTCTGCCTCTTTGCCTTCTTCCCTGGACTGTGCCTTGCAATATCGTCTTAGAGAGACCTCCAGATCTTGACACGTGCCCGTACCACCTTAGTTTCCTCTTTTTAATTGAGGAGAGAAGGTCCTCGTAAGGGCCAATGACAGCCCTTATTTTGTCGCGGACCGCTTCGTTCGTGATGTGCGCTGTGTAGGAGATGTTTAACACCTTTCGAAAACATCTCATCTCAAGCGCACTAATTCTTTTTTGGAGGTCTGCGGTGAGCGTCCAAGCCTCACAACCATAGAGGAAGACTGACATCGCCAGAGAGCGCATTAGTTGAATCTTTGGTCTCAGGGAGAGCTTCTTGCTTTGCCAGATGTTTTTCAGTTTGCTTAGTGCTGCAGTTGTTTGAGCCGTTCTGGCAAGAATTTCTGGCTTTGAGCCTTCATCGGATATTACAGCCCCTAGGTATTTGAAGGTAGGGACCTCCTCGAGTCTTTGACCGTTTATCCGTATTTCATTTATGAAATTCTTGTTTGCCATGACCTTGGTCTTTTCTGCATTAATTTCCATGCCATAGGCCTTCGACGTCTTCTCTAGCTTTGCAACGAATTCTTTTAGTTCGTCCTCGCTGCCAGCTAGGCCGTCAATGTCAGCGGCGAAGCGTAAGTTAGTTATGATCCTTCCTCCGATGCTGACCGTTCCGACATGGTCTTCGAGCACATCAGTCAAAATTCTTTCTAGGAAGAGGTTGAAGAGGATGGGGGAGAGTAAACATCCTTGTCTGACACCAACAGTGGTCTTGAACCAATCTCCCAGCTTGCCGTTGTAGAGTACTGCGCTGGATGCTCTGTTGTATAGGTTCTTGATCACAGTAATGAGGTTGGCGTTAATATTGTACTTGTGCATGGTTGCCCACAGTGCTGCATGCCACACTCTGTCAAACGCTTTTTTGAAGTCTATGAAGACATGAAAGAGGTCCCTCTGGTGTTGCAGGGTGTCCTACATTCGTGAATATTTTCGTGAAATCTTTGGAAATGCGTATTTTTTATTTTATTTTTATGGCCTTGGCCTCAAAGAAATTAATAATTAATCGCCTCACTTCTATTGCGGATTAAGGGGGGTGCTGACTGGGCTAAAGCCAGGGGCCCCCAATGATTTAAGGGCCCCAAACGTAATATATTGCATAATAAAGGTGGCTGGACCGGGCCCCAGGTTGAATAGCAGCCAGGGGTCCAGTCCAATCTTGATCCGCCCCTGCCTCATTTGAAAGGTCAAAGTGCAAATTTGTATACGTATTATTTTTCATTTGTTATATTCTGTTTTCATTGTTTTATTATGATTAAGTTTTTTTGTTTTATAATGTGTACTTTGAATGATTGGAGAATCCTACTTTTTGTTTTTCTATAGTTAACCATGATATGTTCAAATTATTTTTTTTTTGGTTGTTTCTCTGTTGCTTGGAATTGGAACATATTAAGTATTTTTCACGTGAATCTTTGTTTCGAGATACGAAAGTTCCAAGACACGAAAGCCATTACCGGAACGGCTAAATGTCTTTAAAAAAAAAAAAAAAAAAAAAAATCTTATTAAAAATGATTCTTCTTTTTCAACGCCCTTGTATCACACACAAAAGCTGATTTGTTACGTCGTGTCAGGCTAACCCTTACCCGTACCTTGTTTACGTCTTTTCCGTTTACTTTTTTTTTTATAATTATAAGCCTGATTGCAGTCTCACCCCTCATTTTTTGTTTATCACACACTCACACACACACACACACAATGAGCCTCACAACATGCATCAAGAAAATATTCGATTATTTGATCAATCAATTTATTTACTCGATAATAGTATCACTTAACATCTTTAAAAATGTAGACTTTAAAATTCATGGAAAAAAAAAAAAAAAAAAAAAAAAAAAAAAACAACAACAACAAATAACAATAACAAACTCCTTCTAAAAAGAGCTGATGAACTAAAGTTCAATAACTCTGATTATCTTAGAGGAGTTACATCCCCATTACCTTGA
Source organism: Radix auricularia (assembly GCA_002072015.1). Lineage (NCBI taxonomy): Eukaryota > Metazoa > Mollusca > Gastropoda > Lymnaeidae > Radix > Radix auricularia. Next base: position 10,015 of record MUZC01004525.1, on the reverse strand, counting down.
CAAAATAACTCATTATAAAAAATATAATTTAAAAAAATAAACGAAATAAACAATAAACAAACAGAAAGTCAATGATGCATGATGTAAAAAAAAAAAAATAAAAAAAAGAGAATTTAAATAAATTTGAAATAAAAGACATAACAACGGAACAAAAAAAAGTGAATACAAAATAAAGTTGGTCTACAAAAGTTTTTCTACATTTGAATGACTGTTACATCAATAAAATGGTGAAATTATTTGAGACCAACTGAAGCTGTGTGAAATAGTGAGGGCTCACCTACTCGCTACCTTATAGGGTTTGTCATCTCTAACCGGAAAAAACGTCATAGCTCAATGATTAGTGTTCTATTTTTAGATCACATTTTAGCGGAACAATGTTTTGAGGCATAGATGCAGTCGAATCACTATGCTCTCAAACAGTTAGCATAGTAAAATTTAAAAAAAAAACTGTTTTTTTTTAAAAATTGTTCAATAAGTTGTCTTAAATTAACGAAGAAATCAACAAATAGCTGATAAGATGTATCCTTCTCAATATACATGCATTTACATATTGACTCGTATCTTTTATTTAATTTATCCTTAAATATGTAGTGATGGTCGAGTGGCAGCGCGCTCGACTGGCGTACCGATAGTCACGAGTTCAAATCCACGCGAGGGCGAGGATTTGTTCCCGGGGCCTAGGGAGTCCCTGAGCCACCCAGCTCCGAATGGGTACCTAACTAACAATAGTTAAGCGGCTGGGGTAATGCGTGGAACCCTTATAGCCGTGGCCTGTGACCGCTGCATCACTTGCCAACAGACCATCTGTCATGGCATGTGGACGCAATTATCTTCTGCACATCTAATATAAGATTAAATAGCCACAAATATTTCTATTAATAGATTTCCGCAACATTATGACAAGGCCTATTATATTGTCATTTTTGGTATCTTTAAAAATTGGAAACCATAGGACACAAGTCTAACCGATCTCCCCAAGATATACAGTCATAACACAAATTTTTAAAAATATACCCCCCCCCCTTTTTTTTTTGGAACCATCTTTCTTATTCTATTTTAATCTCTCGAGTTTAAATAACAGATTCGATGTCCAATTGTTGCTGGGTCTTTTCGGATTCTTAATTAGACTTCTTGCTACAGACCCAGAGCGTGACCTAATGGCTATCGTAATGTCCATCCGGCCTTTACTTTCCCCAACTGTTGACAGGTACCCATTTGAAGCTGGGTAAACCCGGGGGGGGGGACCTTGCCAGCACCGAGGCTCGAGCCCGCGCCCCTCTACAATCTCGGTACGACATCCCAGCGTGCTACCGCTAGACCAGGGGTCTCCAAACTTTTCTGCCTACGGGCCCGCATTAACTGTCAAACAGTAGTTCGGGGGCCGACTACTAACCCCCAACTACTAACTATGGGATGAAAATAGTATCTTTTTTTTTAGATTTAAGGTCTCCCGGGGCCGGATGAGAGGGTCTCGCATGCCGCATCTGGCCCGCGGGCCGTAATTTGGAGACCCCTGCGCTAGACCATCGCGCCCCAAACGGAATTTTTTTTTTTGGGGGGGATGGGAGGGGTTAGTATGTCCACTTTAAGCTAATGAACATGAAATTTTTGTCGGACATCTGCTCTGAGTATTGCGTCCCTCGTGTTGTATCAATAACTAATGGGGTCGTCAGCTACCAGAACACATAAATACAGTCTAACGTCATGATATAGGAGAAAAATAAATCAAGAAGCTTGGCGGTTAGAGAGTATTTTTTTTTATTATTATTATTAGAAAATTCTGGCTAGACAAATTTAGAAATGACGTAATGAAAAAAAATAATAAGGGTTAAAACTTTAATCGTAACCGGATAGCATGGAGATATAAGAAATACAAATTCATTAAAGGTATGGTATATGTATGATATATATATGGCATAACTATAGGTATGATATATATGGCATAACTATAGGTATGATATATATGGCATAACTATAGGTATGATATATATGGCATAACTATAAGTATGATATATATGGCATAACTATATGTATGATATGTATGGCATAAGTGTATGAAGAATTTAGTAAAAAAAAAAAATTGACAAGATTTGTAATAGTGCAAAAGTAGATTTCAAAATTCAAACAATACAAAAGATTTTCTTGACAAAAAAAATAATTAAATCATTATTACATAATAACAATACCCTCTATTTGATTAAAAAATAACTGTAATAAATTTAATGTTACGGTTGTTGTCTTGCAGTGGCGTATCTAGGGGAGGTGGAGGGAGGTGCAAATTTTAAAGTCTCCACAGGCCCCCACTTGAGGGGGGGCCCAAAAGAACTGCCCAAAATTTCTTTTTAACATTAAACGTCATGCCGACGTCTTGTAAGAGGCCAAGCTCCCCGGGGGCCCCCCCAAATCCTTACAAATCCCCAAGTATGCACGCCCCTGTTTTCTCACAGACGTACACCATATGAGTGAGTTCATGAGCAGGGGATATGGTGGTGGTGAATACCTGTTAATGTGCATTGCTACCAGGTGTTTCAATAACAGAAGTGCGGACACCTAAGTAAGGGGTGTCGTATTTCGACAAGTAACCAACGTTCAGACAACTCATGCAATGATCAGACAACTCATGCAATGTTCAGACAACTCATGCAATGTTCAGACAACTCATGCAATGTTCAGACAACTCATGCAATGTTCAGACAACTCATGTTCAGACAACCCATGCAATGTTCAGACAACTCATGCAATGTTCAGACAACTCGTGCAATGTTCAGACAACTCGTGCAATGTTCAGACAACTCGTGCAATGTTCAGACAACTCAGACAGTGTTCATTTCGTTTCATCTACATTAGATAAAATGGAGAGAGAAAAGATGACTTTCAAGCAGTTTTTTTGTTTTTCTTTGGAAATGTTTCGTGAAATAAAACAAGAAATGAATCGTTACAAACCAAACAGGAGACAAACGGTGATTCGACTCCATTTTCAAATTTCGACTCCGACACCACGACTCCATATGATTATTACCATGACGTCACAGCGACGTCACCCGCCATTATCAGCAGGTGTAGCACACCGGCCATTATAAGCAGGTGTAGCACACCAGCCGTCATCAGCAGGTGTAGCACACCAGCCGTCATCAGCAGGTGTAGCACACCAGCCGTCATCAGCAGGTGTAGCACACCGGCCGTCATCAGCAGGTGTAGCACACCGGCCATTATCAGCAGGTGTAGCACACCAGCCGTCATCAGCAGGTGTAGCACACCGGCCGTCATCAGCAGGTGTAGCACACCGGCCGTCATCAGCAGGTGTAGCACACCGGCCATTATCAGCAGGTGTAGCACACCGGCGATTATCAGCAGGTGTAGGACACCGGCCATTATCAGCAGGTGTAGGACACCGGCCATTATCGGCAGGTGTAGCACACCCACCATTATCAGCAGGTGTAGCACATCCACCATTATCGGCAGGTGTAGCACATCCGCCATTATCAGCAGGTGTAGGACACCGGCCATTATCAGCAGGTGTAGGACACCGGCCATTATCGGCAGGTGTAGCACACCCACCATTATCAGCAGGTGTAGCACATCCACCATTATCGGCAGGTGTAGCACATCCGCCATTATCGGCAGGTGTAGCACATCCGCCATTATTGGCAGGTGTAGCAACCCTTTTGGCGACCAAACGCCCTAATACAGTACAAGTCTGTATCACCAAATAAACTATTTCCCCGTTAGCAGCCTACTAGCCCCCCCCCCCAACACACACACAGCCACAGGTGGCCGTCTAACGAGAATTTATGCATCCCCCCACGGCCGTCCAGACGGTTTGGTCAAGGGACTTCATTGATGTCAACTTGGACCACATCATAATTTCAGCCAACATTTAAAGGTAGTTTGAATGATTTGATGTCTGGGATAGAACAGATTTTAATTCTATGATTAAAGCCAGGATTGTACTTTTGTGAGGTGGTTTTTCCTTTGTGCTGCTTCGCGGTCCGGCATGCATTACTAAGGTGCAAGTTATCAACAAGGAATTCTGATCTACGAGAATGACGCGATTTCCCCCTTAAAAGTTTGTTCTCATAGTCTAAACTAGTGCTACCAAGACTTTATTCTCTTAGTCCAAACTAGTGCTACCAAAGACTTTATTCTTATAGCCCAAACTAGTGCTACCAAAGACTATATTCTCCTAGTCCAAACTAGTGCTACCAAAGACTATATTCTCCTAGTCCAAACTAGTGCTACCAAAGACTTTATTCTCATAGTCCCAACTAGTGCTACCCTATATTCTCATAGTCCAAACTAGTGCTACCAATACTTCACACAAGACAAGCGAGTCCCATCATCTGTTGTTGAAAATCAAATACCATATGTTCAAGGCACAATGATGGAAAAAAAACAACAACAAGAAAAACAAAACAAAACAAAACAAAAACGGATTTCACACACACACACACACAACTTGCCTACACGCATGACATGACAAGATATTATTTATTTCCTAATCCAATGTTAAAACGTCTGCTATACAATTATTACCTGTACTTCTACAGCTTTGTCCAAAACTCTTGTCGAAGGTTAAAAAAAAAATTTTTAAAAAAAATAAAAAAAAAACCTTAAAAAAAAAACCTTAAAAAAAAAACCTTAAAAAAAAAACAACAACAACAATCGTTTTCCGCCTCTGTTCTAATTGGTCACTATTGAACAGGTCAGATTAATATCTGTTTGTGTTTGAACGCAAACAAAAAAATTTGATGAAATACACGGATATTGATGACGTCAAAGTAATGTTGTTTTTTTATATAAAAAATCTCATTTAACATGGTAATGGTCTATATTTGGTGAATGTTTCTTATCAATGATGTCAGCAAGACCTCTAAAAAAGAGAGGATTCCAACCCTGAAGTGTTTCTATAATCTGTAGTCTATAGGGTTCTTCATTTCTAAAACCGGAAAACGTCATAGCTCATTTCGTAATGTTCTTTTTTTTAGATTACATTTCAGCGGAACAAAGTTTTGAGGCATCAATACAGTCAAATCACTATGTTCTCAAAATTGTTAGCTTAGTAAGATTACGAAATTGTTTTTTTTTTTATTTTGCAAGTCCAATAAGCTGTCTTAAATTAACGAAGAATTAAAAATTAGCTGATAAGATCAATCATTCTCAATATACTTACAGTCAGGTATTGACTCGTATCATTTATTAATTTTTTAAAATGAACTTTGTCCTTAAAAAGATAAATTTAGATATATTATTTCTATTAATAGATATCCGCAATATTATGAAAAATCCCTATATGGCAAGAGAATAGTTTTGACAATTTTCTCATTTTTGTTTCTTTCCAATTAAAGAAAAAACAACAACAAAATTTGACCTTTCCCCTCTTAGAACTTCTGTTCTGGTCTGTAAAGATAGAAATTATAACAGAAAAAAAAAGAAAAAAAAAAATCTTATTAAAAAAAAAAAAAAAAGTAATTGGTTTAAGAGTTTGACTGTGATGTGTTGCAGCACTGAGGGTCAAACTGACTGTAAGGGGGCGTGGTCAAAGTATAGTCAAACAGAGTAGCTTGCCCATAGCCCCAGCCCCAACCACCGGTGTTAGTAATATAATTAAGTTTTTTTTGTAGCGAAGTCAATAGTGCGCTCGCCTCACAAACGGAGGGGGCGTGAGATCGAGCCCACGAAAAGCCACTATGAAATCTTTGAGAAATGACTAACGCTAAGAAAGTCCTCCGCTGACCTGGAGAGGGATGCTCTAATGGAAACATTAGAATCCCCCACGACCTCGAAAAAAAAGGCGCTATGGGACTAAAAAAGCAAAAACTGGAATAAAGTCATTTGAATACGGCTAACGGATGTAAACGAACAAATATGATTTAAATATTTTTTTTCCCAAGCTCTGAAAATTTCATTCATCTAAATTCTAGGAATTATTATCCAGTCCATGTTTACATAGCGAAACCATGGCAACCGCAAATAATATGAAAACGGAAACGCTTTGTACCAACCCTGTCTGCTCTCAACAGTTTATCGCATGTCAGCAACCAATATGGCGGACGGGCGAGCAAAAAGAAGCGGTGCTCAAATAGTAGAAAGTTGACTGACCAATAAAAAATTTAACAACTTGCAAGACACAGACACGATTGGTTTAAACACAATCACGTGTCTTTCAAATATTTTTTAAAAAAATCTTGATATGTTCCGTGACTCTTTACAAACCCCCCCCCCGTCCACCCCGTTAAGTCGCTAAGTCGCCTGTTGGATTCAATAATAGCCACGTACAGGAGGCAAGTTGATAGATGGATAGGGAGAGATCTTTGATCCAGCTTTATCCATTCAGGAACCCAAGGAGTCGTTCTATCAGTCTTATGAACGCAAATGTTCATATGCGGTGACGTGTGTGGGGCAAGTTTGCGTAGACAGAGAAATTCAAAGACGGAAAGTTTGTTAGTTGTTGTTGTTGTTGTGTGTGTGTGTGTGTGTGTGTGTGTGTGTGTGTGTGTGTGTATGTGTGTGTGTGTGTGTGTGTGTGTTTGTCTTTTTTCTTAGAATTTGCTTGACTCCAATATTTACTCATTGGGTAAAGGTCAGGGTTTGGGTTTTTGGACAGGGTTCGGTATAGGGTTTGGATTTGGGATAGGGTTCGATCCAGGATTTGGGATAAGGTTCAATATAGGATTTGGCATTAGGTTCATTATAGAATTAGGGATAAGGTTTAATAGAGTATTTGGGACAGGCTTCAATATAGGATTTGGGATAAGGTTCAATATAGGATTTGGTATAGGGTTCAATATAGGATTTGGGATAGGGTTCAATATAGGATTTGGGATAAGGTTTAATATAGGATTTGGTATAGGGTTCAATATAGGATTTGGGATAAGGTTTGACTCAGGGGTAGAGTAAGTGTTATCAAATATTGCACGCATGTAACATTGATAAAATGTTTAACTATTGCTATCATACCAATCACGTTAGTTATACATGTATAATCCGTTACATCATTACATTATATACATATATCTCATCACTCGCATAAAAATACATTCAAAGTTGTTTAGAGTATGTCCGGTTTGAGAACTAAGAACGGTGTACACCCTGTTAACAGCAATGACAAGAACATTTCTACTACAGGTATCAACTCAGTACTGAGTTCAGTGCACACCTTCAAGGATTCTCAAATATTTGCTTTATCTTTCCGGTTTGAAACACGTCTATGAAAGTGCTAATGTTGTGTTTAAAAATTTATTTTAAAAAAATATGTAAAAAACAAATGAACAAACATTGTAGGCCCTCACTATTACAGGTAGTCAGCAGATCCTAGTTTGGGAACCTCTGAGAAATGTAAATTAAGAATATATATAAAAATTTATGACATATTAGATCAATAAAAATAACCTTTAAAATAAATACACTTTTTTTTTTTTTTAATTTAATATTTTTTTATACATAATTTTTTTTTGGAAAATGTATGTAAAAATTTGTTTCATGTAGAGTCTATATAATATATATATATATATTAAATAGAAAAAAATCCTTAAGCAATAAAAAAAAAATCATTAGCCCAAAACAAACGAAGAGGTACAAGGTTTTCATCTATTACACTTGTTAACAGTAACTAAATGCTGAAGGGTATATCTTCTGTGCTGAGACACACCCCCTTACTC
>MUZC01004524.1:304624-419363 GCA_002072015.1 Radix auricularia | reverse complement strand
GCCAGCCGAAATTTTAAAAAAAATTCGGCTGGCAGGTCTATTTAACACTATATCTTTTTCAAAGATAAATTTACATAAAGTTAATTACCTAGTTAACATTTCTGACTGAAAAAATCTATTTTATTATAGTCATAGTAGTGTGTACTGATCCTTCTCCTTCCGATATTTATTATTTATGCCTTTATTCTTTTCATTATTATTCTGAACACAAAATATGAAGTACTTTTACATAAATTGAAGCAAAATTTGTTATAGAAAAATTGCAGCATATAGTCTAGATCTAATTGTATAATTGAATTTAAAAATTTGCTTCAAATGGTTTGGATACTTTAACTTAATCATAACATAATGCCTTTAAAACAAAAGTTTTAGATTTTAAAAAAAATATTAACGAATGGAGTAGTAGGCTTGACTACTATTTAAATAGGGTATATACCTTTTTAAGTATTGAAAACAACACATTACATACATAAAATAAATAATTCAACAATGCAACTCCATTTTTGAGCCAGGTTTGAGTCATTAATCATTAAGACAATAGATCCAAGTTGAAATGGATAGGCTACTACTACTACAATGTAGCACCATGTTCTGATCCCCCTGAATTATACTAACTTCATAACATAGTAGGAGCTTGAAGTTGAAGCATAATAATATATTAAAAAAGATTGAAGATAAACAAAGAATAATGTTTCCTGGTTTCATTACCGGTCTATTATTTTTTCTTCTCTCTCAAGCATTGTCTTAAAAGTCACTGCACTTGTATCTTATCTTAGATATACAGACGCTCCTTCTATGCAGAAGATAATTGCGTCCACAGACCATGAGAGATGATCTGTTGGCAAGTGATGCAGCGGTCACAGGCCACGGCTATAGGGGTTCCACGCATTACCCCAGCCGCCTAACTATTGTCTAGTTAGGTACCCATTCGGAGCTGGGTGACTCGGGGACTCCTCAGGCCCCAAGAACAAATCCTAATTTCGTGTGGATTCGAACTCGTGACCATCAGTATGACAGTCGAGAGCGCTACCTCTCGACCACCACGTCCCACAGTATATACAGTTCTACTAAAGACATCTCTACTACACTACCCAATATTAAAATAAATTATAATAAGGTGAATTGTTAACAATAAAAAATAGTAGTAAAATCTTTTTATTTAAATTTATTGTATACATCATATAACTAACCTATCACTCGTCTAAGACCAGAATGAGAAAGAATTTATTAAATAGGCCTTTCTAAATCTATCTAATTATTAGTTGGGTACAGTTCTATTACTTCTATATAAACCAACATTTTCTATAATTCTAATTGCTATTTTATCGATTAAAATAATTTTAATAGATAGAGTGTTTTACCGATTGATCGAGAAATTAATCCGTAATATCTGCAGCCCTATATAATTTATAACAAAGTAAAAAAAAAAAACCAATAAATTGTAACTATAAAAATAATTTGAAAAAATATGAAGAAGAAACAATAGTTTATTTTGTATATGACTGAAATACATTTTATTTGACTAAATGAATTCAGGAAGATTTTGAAAAAAAATAATGAAAGTAATTTAGATAAATTTCAAATTAAAATGTATTACTATTATTAGCAATTTCAAAGTCTGGTAGTAAAAATAAGAAAGCTAAATCAACTTAACTTAATGAATCAAGGTATTTAAAATTTTAACTCAAACTATCATTTCAACATAATAATATAATTATTATCTTGCATTTTTCTCTATGAGCAGACAGTGCAGTATTCGTAGTACTACAAAATTTTTCGGATTATTACTTTTGCAATGCATTTACTATTATTTTGGTGGTCACTTGTCTGTGTTTACTTGTCGAGTGTTCATTTGTCTTGTACCTTGTAGTGTTCACTTGTTTGAATGTTAAGTAGTCTTGGAACTGCTAGTTAGTTCAGCCGGGGCTAGTTGCTTACCTGGAGTTTGAATTTATTTTATGAAAATAATGTACATTCTGACCTCAAAAAGTCAAACTTACCTATGACGAAAACTTCCCTGTATCAAATTTATTGTTAGGTACTGGCAAAATTCCATGTAGATCTCCTTAATTCAAAGATTTTTGGCTTCTAATTTCTAATCTCTCTTCGTGGAATTTTCTAAGGCGTTTGGGTAAAAGGAAAATCTTACTTCCCTCATCTCACTGTAGAGGGAGTTAAAGTGTTGGGATAGGGGCTTTCTCAGTGGTGTCAGTATTTCAAAGTTAAGTAGGTTTCCTTTCATATGAAAGAAAAGAAACATCAGAGAAGCCTTTTCATTGGTATGGCTGTTTCACCCTCCCCCCAGTCTCAATATCTCAATATTAAAATTGTCCTTGATTGATTTGCGCCTAACTCCCTAACTCTAAAACTCCATTAAGTCGAGATCCAACTGTAATAATAATAGAAATTATTCTTTAAGTTAAATTTTTTTATTTTTGCCACACATTAACAAAATGCACCACACATAAATTATCTAAGATATAAATAAAATACATCAAGACATTTCCTGGGAAGTAAACTTATTGACTTATTGTTTCAGGAACAATTTAACATAACAAATGGCTGACACACTAAACTCAATGGTCTAGACTCTAGACAATCAGGACAAGAACTTCAGCTATACAATTCTTTATCGCTTCCCATTTTCAACTTTAAGTAAGGCTAATTCAACATCAAATATCAACTTATTGATACTTAAGGGGACACAACTTCATTGAGCGCATAAGTTACATAAAGAGACACAAGTTCTTATATTTATATGCTACATGTACACCCAAGTAAATCATAGTATGCTACATGTGAAAACAAAGAAATCATGGTATACTGGTATACTACATGTACATACAAAAAATATCGTATGATACCTAAAAATACAAAAAAATGGTATGCTGCTTGCAAATACCAATAAATGATAATGATGGTATGATACATGTAAATAAAAATACTTGATGTTATGCTACATGTATCATGATGCAGGGGCTGAGCTTGGAGTTGCAACATATTCTGCTGCTCAAGACAAGATCAGAATTTTTTAAATTTAATTGATTACTGGATTGACTTTCAGCCATTGCTATTAATGCTAAATAATTCAACAGTGTCAACACCTTAGTTCCATGTATTTATTTCCATCAAACATTCAATTAAATATTTCTGTTTTAAATATTTTTTCTGTGAGATTATAACAATCCAGGAGATTCCTAGTTGAATTTGAAAACAAATACATGTAATTTTATTTTATAATATAATATGTGGTTTCTAATTGGTGCCAAGTATCCTCAATAAAATTAGGCTATCAGAAAATTAATTTCAATATTACGATATCAGATATCTCAGGGATTTGATAGTAGTAGTTATAAAAAGAAAGGGGGGAGGGGAAGATGCTCTAGCTGTGGGCCACAATAAAACTTTTTTCATCTTGCCTCCCCACTCCAGCAAAATTAAACACGGTTGAAGGGCATTAGTTGTTGCTGAGTGTTTAAAGAATGATGGTTACTGAGGGGATAGCCTAACATTAACAAGGGACATCATTAGAGATGCACAAACAAGTACAATGGCTTCAAATATCTGGGGAGATATAGTGATAGATGAGTGGGGTAACAAAAAGGGAATAAGAGCAGGGCAAGATAGCTGACAGTTGGGTGGTGGAAATGCTGGAGGTAAATGTGAAGCTAATTTTGGATTTTAAAAACCATTTAAAAATTAGCCCTCAATTATCTAAGGTCAATAAAGAAAGTATAATTATATAAAAGTACAATGGAATGTTCAATACATTAGTCATGGATTCTGAAAATAAAAAAGAAGAAATAAAAATGAACTTACACTCTTATTTATTATTTATTTGAATATATAGATACAAAATAAAGTTGTATCATAAATTGTTTCTATATTTGCAGACATTTTCTCTCCTTTAAACATGTTACCTAGATATCCCGACAGAACTATAGATGTTACAGGATAATTGTAACTATTTCATAGCTCTTCGGGGTATTTTTTTGTGTTGAAAATTCATATTTTAAAAAGAAGCAAAATGTTTAAAAAAAACTATATTAATTTTTTATATTTGTTTTGCTCCTCACATGCAATAGTAGATATACTCACAGAACAAATGTCACAATATCAAGGCTTTCTCTCCAATTACTTTTATTGAATGTATAGCTTGGTATGATTTAGTGACCAAAGCAGCAAATCTAATGTCACATATATATTATTATGCCTGCCTCCTGTTCAAATTGTATGCACATAAAAATACCTATTCAATGCATAACAACACATTATTCATACTCACTTATGTGTGGATCATCTTTTGTATGTCTTTTTTTTTTGTGTGCACTTTTAAATGTGATCCCCTAGCAAATGAAGTAGAACAATATCAAATTGAAAAAGGTTTCTATCTTGTATGGGTTTTTGTGTGCTTAGCTAGACTTAATTTATAGGCAAAAGCAGATGAACAAATGTCAATGTTTCTCCCCGTGAATTCTTTTGTGCACAACTAGATCATAATAAACAGCAAACGCAGATGAGCAAATTTCACATTTAAATTGTTCCTTGTGTCTTCTTTTGTGGACACTTAAATCAGAACTAGATACAAAAGTAGCCGGACAAGTGTCACATTTGTAAGGCCTCTCACCGGTATGCTTTCGTTTGTGTCTACCTAAAGAAAATTTCGCAGCAAAAGCAGCAGGGCAAATGTCACATTTGTGAGGTTTCTCTGCAGTGTGGATTCTTTCGTGCACATTTAAATGAGATTTATTAAAAAAAGCAGCAGAGCAAGAGTCACATTTAAATGGTTTCTCTCCAGTGTGTTTTTTTTTATGCACAGCTAGACCTGATGCAAAACGAAACTCAGTTGAACACATTTCACATGTGTAGGGTTTCTCCCCTGTGTGTATTCTATTGTGTTGAGCTAGAGCAGATTTATGAACAAAATTAGCAGAGCAAATGTCACATTCGTAAGGCCTCTCACCGGTATGCTTTCGTTTGTGTCTGCCTAAGAGATCTTTAATAGCAAAAGCAGCAGAGCAGATGTCACATTTGTATGGTTTCTCCCCGTGAATTCTTTTGTGCACAACTAGACCATAATAAAAAGAAAACACAGATGAGCAAATGTCACATTTAAATTGTTCCTTGTGTCTACTTTTGTGGACACTCAAATCAGAACTAGATACAAAAGTAGCAGGACAAGTGTCACATTTGTGAGGCCTCTCACCGGTATGCTTTAGTTTGTGTCTACCTAAAGAAAATTTCGCAGCAAAAGCAGCAGGGCAAATGTCACATTTGTGAGGTTTCTCTGCAGTGTGGATTCTTTCGTGCACATTTAAATGAGATTTATAAAAAAAAGCAGCAGAGCAAGAGTCACATTTAAATGGTTTCTCTCCAGTGTGTTTTTTTTTATGCACAGCTAGACCTGATGCATAACGAAACTCAGTTGAACACATTTCACATGTGTAGGGTTTCTCCCCTGTGTGTATTCTATTGTGTTGAGCTAGAGCAGATTTATAAACAAAATTAGCAGAGCAAATGTCACATTCGTAAGGCCTCTCACCGGTATGCTTTCGTTTGTGTCTGCCTAAAAGATATTTAATAGCAAAAGCAGCAGAACAGATGTCACATTTGTATGGCTTCTCTCCAGTGTGTCTTCTTTTGTGATCAGTTAGACCAGTTTTAGAAGTAAATGCAGCTGAACAAATGTTACATTTGTAGGGCTTCTCTCCACTGTGTCTTCTTTTATGATCTGCTAGACCAGTTTTAGAAGCAAACACAGCTGAACAAATGATACATTTGTAGGGTTTCTCACCGGTGTGTCTTCTGTTGTGCACTGTTAGAGCAGATTTATAAGCAAAAGTACCAGAGCAAAAGTCACATTTGTAAGGTCTCTCACCGGTATGTTTTCGTTTGTGACTACCCATCTCATGTTGAGTAAAAAAAGCATCAGAACAAATGTCACATTTGTAGGGTTTAACCCCTGAGTGTCTTCTTTTGTGCGTGGTTAAATATGAATTACAAGCTAAAACTGCAGAACAAATGTCACATACGTATGTCTTTGCCTTTTGAAGTTTCTGAGATTCTAGGCTTGGAGAAGCAATTATATTTTTAACATATTGCACATTTGTCAGTGACGTTTCCTCTGATTCCTTCTTTTTACATTGAGTGTGTTCACTTTTTATTATCTTTCCTAAGATATCTGCTGAAACACGTTCCACACCAGAACATAATGCTGACTTTGAACATTTTTCTAATTCCTGATCTTCAAAAAATTCTGTCTTCAGTTTAAATTTTGCTTTACCTGTAACTGAACAATCAGAATCTTCATCTTTCTTTGTGTTACGATCAGTATCCATGTCTTTCTTTAGTAATGTATTGAAGTCAATCACTGAATCTTTCTTTGGTGTATCATTATATTCATATTGTTCTTTCACAAATTGGCTGGAATTAAATGTAAAGTTAACTTTCTCCATAGTGGACCACAGTTAAGATCTCAAATAAAAAATCACAAACTTCTGAAATTGATATCAATGTTCTCAGATCAATTTGATCTGTATACAAATCTCAGTAAAAAGTATCATTAGCACTCTAGAATTCAAGACATCTGAAAAAGAAAAAATTAAATACAGTAAGATCCCGCTTAACACGGGGGATAAGTTCCATCAAAGTATAGCAAAACAGCGCTAAATAAGGTTATCTTAACTTGTAAATAATGGGGTTAGGGGAAGATGGATAGAAAATTGGATAGGTATTAAATTTAATAATTATTTTTTTTAAAATATAAAACCAAACATTTATTTCTTACAAAAATAAAAACGAATCTACTTATAAAAAACACATAAAATTTTAAGTTAGTCAGATTAAAAATTTTTCTAGCTTTTTCCATAATGATAGATTGGCTTAATGGCATATTGCGTTCAATTTCGTCGTCAATCAATATAGACAGTCTTTCCATTTCTTCTATAGTGCTATTTCTAGTAAGGGTAATTCTAATAGCAGAGCTTGACGTAGTTGCATTTGCTGATGACAGTATTTTTACTTTTACATTTATTCTTAAAAATTTTCCTTATTGTTGAAGTAGCCAAATTCAATGCAGCACTAACTCGAGATTGACATTCACCAGAATCTAATCTTCTAATCACTTGCATTTTAGTTTCCAGTGAAATACTTTTTCTGGTTGCTTTCTTTTCTTCTTTTTCATTATCCCCCATGATAAAAACTAAATATCATAATATTTGTCACAGCATTAATTGTTATAATACATGTACTTAAAATAATGTGAACGAATGTTTGAAATAATAAAAATGCGTCCGTACAACACCTTTTGAAAACCTAGCGCCGCGGACATTTAGGGAAATAAAAAAGTGCTAAACCGAAACAGCGTTAAGCAGAGTCTTACTGTCAATTTATATATTTCTGCTGTGGAAAACATTCTTTTATTTGATCTTGACACACTTTTTTGCCTATCTTTTTAATAATTTAATTAATTTAATCCAATAATATATATTGATTGATGTTCAAATATAAATTGAAGACCCTAGTGCTAAAAGTACTTAAGTCCAATTTTTATCAAATTCAAACTAACCAGGGGATATTTAACATCCGATTTAGACCAATCTACTGTATAAAGTTGAAACGAATAAAAATGTTATTAGTATTAGTATTAGGTTTACATTTTTTAAACCCAAAAAATTAAAATGGTATTCTCAGAGAGACAAATAAATAAATTAAAACTTGATTATCTCAAAATGTGTAAAATGATTAAATGTGACTTAAGTACTTTTAGCACTAATCCAATAATATATTGATTGATTTTCAAATATAAATTGTTCTCGGATATAAATTAAAGATTCATGGACTATATCAGCCCGTTATCCCAATATTATAAAATTGAATGTTGTCATTACCCCAAAGGAGCAGATTTTAGTGGATTATATAGTCTCTAAATGAGTCTGCATTACACCCAAGAGTTCCCTTGTTACCCCTGATGGAGTAATTTACCCCTGTTTGCCGACCGTGGACTATATATATCACATGTGGACTTTCTTGGCTTTGAAGCAAAAAAATAAATCAATAATTAAAAAACAAAGAGTATTCCAGGAATTTAACCTGTCCCCATGCCATTTTATCATTAGGCCACTAGTCTTTTAATACTTAAAAACCTTCCCTTAAAATAGTCATAAAAATATGCCATTTGCTAATATTTACTTACAGTAGATATTGATTCTAAAATCAAAATTTATTTAAATCTATAAAATCAACGTACCCGCTTTATAGGAAATAACACAGCGCATAGAGCTGAATGCAAGCGGGCTGTGACATCACCAGCAGACTTCCTGAGGTGGGAATTGGATACCTTCCCCTTCTTGGTTCTAAAAAATTTAAGAGAAAATATGGACCAAACAGTAAAACTGGCTTTTCTTTTAACGATTAACCGACAAACTGACTTGACAACAATTGATAATTGAGATAACTGTCGTAAAGTGGCAAATTTGACTGTCTTTAGTACTCAAGATATTTGGGTTCGGCGACATAACTGATGAGAAAATGCTTACACAAAGAGAGAATTAGGCGGTTCCACTTCAAAAGCATCAACATAATAGAGTTGGTGGGATAACCGAGGTGGAGATAAGTGGGTCTGACTGTATTACTATAGGAATTACTATTACACATTTTAAGGTATAGTGATATCGGCTCATTATTTTAGCAGCGGTGTACCTAGGCTAAATAACACTTTAATTTAAATAACATGTGTCGAAAAGCCAAAACTGTGTGAATAAATTATTAGTATTAGATACAACTTTAGTCGTAACAGTAAGCACATTGCTTATTTTTTTCTATTATAACTGTTACAACTGGTCATAGTCATTTTCATAGCACTAGGGCTGTCAAATTTGTTGAAAAATGCTGCCTGTTACCCATCCAACTTTTGATCCCCTCTTACAAGACGCCACAAAGATTTGCAACCCACCCCCTATAAAAGCCATACTTCTTTTTTGAAAATGAACATGTGTCAAATGACTTTATTGTCACTTCAGTTTGTATTTAATGTGAAGTTGAACTCTAAAATCTATACACGCGTAAATCCATAAAACATCATTAAATAAATTGTAAGCATTCAAGTTTTTAAGTGGAACTTCCATTTTAAGTTTCACGTTTTGATGTGATGTCACATCTCTAAAGCACACACACCTCTTTCATCCCAAATGTGTGACCGCCTCCTCCCCTAGGTGCAAAACGTCATTTATGGATGGCCTCTTACCCATCTTAGACTGATAGTAACTAATTTATTGACTTTAAAAAATGAAAAATTTGGGTGTATTATTTTTTTTTAAATGGACAAGGCACACATGGTAACAAACATGCAAAACTCAATCGAATGGAGGGAGGGGAGGGGGTAGATAAACAACGTCTACAATCAGAAATCCTATGTTGGCGTATTTCAAAGTAACTTTAATGTCAAAGCAGGGATGTTCTTATTAACAAAACCAAACACAGCCTCATTTATCTTTATGCAGTCCCTCCCTACGGCTGACGACTGTTAGTAACTAAAACTTTAAATACTGACAACCTTGTATGCACTTTTAACATAATTTTTCTAGGTCAACACGTGTTAATGAACACAAGAAACACAAGCGAATGGAAGGGGTGTGGGTTATATGAGTGAAAAGAGGAGAGGGGGTTGATAAACAACATTAGCTAGTATCAATTGGCGTATTTCAAAAGAAAGTTAATGTCAAAAATGGGATTTTTTTATTAACAAACAGCCGCTTTGATCTCTAAGCAGTACATAATTATTTTTGGCAGAGGACTTTTGTTTTCCTTATACGGTTCTTTTAAAGCATCAAAACCTTTTTGTGTTTGCAATTTCTGTTTCACGTTGACAGAAAAAAGATGTATCAAAATACATTTCCCGTTGGATGTAGATCTACTTCACAGCACATATTACAAACATTTTCATTTGAAAATTGCTTCGCGAAACACAATGTTTAAAAAAAATAATTAAAAAAAAACAATAAAAAGCAGAATGGGAGCCGAATTTAGGCCTCTGTTAATATAGATATTTAAGCTACATTTTCACGGGTACGCGAGCAGATTTTTATTACCCAGGTAATCGCACGGCAACGGTTACCTGGGTACCCGTTGACAGGCCTACCAATAGCAGTAGTTTACTCTTTTACTTAATACTGCTACGACTAGTCGTAGCAATTTAAATTCCTTCGGCTATACTATGCAAGAAATAATGAAGAAAAAACATATGGAGTCTTAATATAATAAATAACGAAGTTTGCGCAGTTGATAAAACTTTTTGTTTGAAATCAAATAATTTTAATGACATTCTTACTAATATACTATGATAGTATTATACTATGAATAGAATAGTAGTTTACTGACAATTAACTCTTAAAGTCGCAAAGCGTCGTAATGCGTCTCTTCCCGCTATCCCTAAAGCGTCGTAATGCGTCCCTAGATACAAATCTCGTTAGAAATGAGATCTCGGCAAGTAAAAACTCTTCAATGCTTGAAAAACGGTGTATTTGACTTCCGGCAATGGCGGCCGATGCCGGCACTAGTGTTATCGCTCGATTCGAGATGTTTTTCGGTAGTTTTAACGTTTTTTTTTTCGAAGATACGTTTTTGTTATACTTTATTACTAAAATAATAGTACTAAACTACAGGTAAATATTGTTTCAAACTCAGTACGGTCTTTTGGATGCGTAAAATAGCCATTCTTAGCCTTAAAAATGAAGTCAGTATGACAATAATATTATAAATGGATTTTACGCAAATTTTTTAATTTCATAACCGGTTGATCGTAATACGGAAAATCCTTACGGGACTGAGGCGGAAGTTTTCCAAAAACCTTATGGCACTTTAAGAGTTAATAAAAGATCAAGATGTATCCTATCCAAAAAAAAGCTACAAACTAATAGTAATACTAATACTACTAAAACTAAAACAAAGTGTTTATTGGCACGGTTTTGCAAGTGGGGATAATTTCTAATATTATTAAGAGGGGTTGTTGGCGCGTGCATACTCTAGCGGCTGATCACATTAAAAAGCTAAATAATAGCCGATTTCACTCCATGGCCGCCATTCAATTCAAGCTAAAATTTGTAGTTTATAATTATATGTTAATAATACTAATATTTGTAAGTTTATAGTACTAATAGTGGCTGCTGGGTAGTGAAGTCAATAGTGCGCTCGCCTCACAAACTGAGGGGCGTGGGTTCCAGCCCACGAAAAGCCACAATAAAAAATATTGTGCAATCACTACACTTAGAAAGTCCTCCGCTGACCTGGAGAGGATGGGAGCCGCCAGTGTCAATTAGAATCCTCTACGACCACGACCTCGATAAAAAGAGGCTATGGGACTAAAAAAAAAAAAAAAAAAGTACTTAAGTAGTAATTACAATTTCATGATTACTAAAATTTTCAAGTAGCGCTGCCATGAAAATTGATTGATGTTCAATAAATGATAATTAAAATAATAACATTTAATTTTAAAATAATTTTTGTTTACATCAGCTACTAAGAAGAGTAACATTATTGGTAAGCGGATCGTGTCCTGATGCAGTCTTAATTTTTGTTTTTTGTTTACAACCACAGTGAGTATGCTTGCGATGCAAACATTCAAGCAGGCTTATTTCCAGAGAAAATTCTTTTTATTCCCCCCACCCCATGAACGTGTTATCTATTCTATTTGGTCACTGTTATTCAATACTGTTACGCTTATACTTATACTGAATCTCTACAGTACAGAACAGAGTACAGACTCTCACTTTTTAACTTTTTAAATATTTTATACCATGCTATACCCTTATAATAAAGTCTTTCAGGTTGAATCCGATTATACGTTCCCAAATGGATTATATAGCAATTAATTCATCATACTCTTCCTCTGATCCTTTGCCTTTGCTTATTAGGTTGAGATTTAGAATTTTTAATTTAGGGTTTTGGTTAGGTTTAGTTATAATTGTGAATTTAGGGTTGGGTTTAGGTTAAGTTTTAGAATTTTAAAAGTTAATTTTTCCAATTTCTTTGGTACGCGGCATATCAACAAAGATGGCGGCCATGTTGAGTGGGAATGTTTAATCAGATTTTACCGTCTATCATTTTAATTTATTAATGATTAATGAAAAATCATTAATTCTTAATTAACCAACGGTATGCAGGTCCGCTCAGATTCTTGCTTTAAAAAAATTAATACTGTTACTATTATTATCTATCACTATCAGGACTTGATACAATTAGCAATGGATCGTCGCAAATGGAATCCATGACCTCTGCACTATGTGCCATCTTCGGCCCGAGAGGAAATAACTAACTAGACTAACTAACTAACTATCAGTATCACTATCAGAGATAGCAATATAACTTACTTATAATATAAGTTTACCGAGCAAATAATCATGAATAATGTCAATGTTGGATATTTTTTTGCCCATGAGTCACAGTCACATTGTCTGTCAGAGTCAGTGACTAAATTTTTTTCGTAATTTTTATTTGTGAAGGCTATTAATAATTAACTATTATTAATATTTATTTGACTCAATTAAAAACAATGATTTACAATGAAATCAATTAACAGAACTTCAATCAGAAGTCAGTGTCACTCACAGTGGCCTAAAACTTAAATATCAACTATACTAATACTTTAAGATTATTTAACTTTGTAGTTAGTAAGTGTAGATCAGGATTAGTATTTCAAAACCGTGGGAATAATGTTCGACATTATGACACAAGTTATGACGTCAAAACCGTGCCAATAATGCTTGCCAAACTGCCAAACTAAAGTTAAAGTATTAAAATTAAAGTGTACCCTCAATGTCTAATACTAATACTAATACCAATGACCAATGTTCTCTTTGTTTTTACCTTATTTTTAAAATTCTTATACATGTTTTATGGAAAAAGTCAGGGTCGATGCAAATCATCAAAAACTCTTGGCGTAGCCTAAATAATTTTGTTGTAAAATATGGTACGTTGAACTCGTACATTCAAATACTGAGTTTTTATTTCCCCTTTATAATTAAGTAGACACCACACAACTGTTGTGGAAACAACATAAATTACTTCCAACCCCACACATTTATATTCATAATTTAATTAAGTAATTGAAAATAATCAAACAGACAATAAAGCAATGCTCTGTAAGGTCTGTATTGTTATACCCCAGGGGTTTTTGATTTTTTAAAAAGGGAACATTTCAATTTTTAAAATTAAATTTCATCAACATATTAGGCGTTTGAATAGCAAATTCAGTTTTTTTCTCCATTGTACAGTCGTATAAATAGAGAGATAATAATATTGCAGTCCGTGACAGTGCTGCCAGCGCTATGTTTTTCATCCTAGATCTAGTTTTTATTTTTTTTTACCTCGTCTAGGTTTGTAGGGTTTTTTTATTTAAAAAATAGTCATAATCTAGGTTTTTTTAAAAAAAAAAAATTTAAATAGTAAATATAACATGTGAAGGAAAAAAATTAATTAAATATATGCAATTAACATTCTA
This sequence comes from Radix auricularia, assembly GCA_002072015.1. NCBI lineage: Eukaryota > Metazoa > Mollusca > Gastropoda > Lymnaeidae > Radix > Radix auricularia. The sequence goes on along the minus strand of MUZC01004524.1, from coordinate 405,868 downwards.
AATAATTCGATTTTTCAAAAATAAAAATAAGCAGTAGATCTATGTAGCAACAGTAACAGTACTTTTAGCCGCGCTTTGATGTTCCATTATTATATCTATCACTATCATAATCTATGGCTCTATGATCTATGCCTATGCTACTAAATTCGAAAGGTACTATTCTGGTACAAGATAAAACAACTTGATTGGGCACAAATATTCAATTTTTATTAGACTGTTAGAGGCTCTAACATTTTCTTCTCTCGCAGAGGAGAGAATAAACTCTCAAGTAGGCTATATGTCGTATTGAGTATAGGCTAAAGATAATCTAATACAAGACTCAGTCATAGTGAATTATTCCAAGAATGCTGATAAGATTGCCCAAGGATTTATAAAGATGATGACATAAGTGATAACAAAAATCAAATGTAAGTATATTTTACAAATAGTCATATAGAATATATTAATAAATGCCAATGCCAAAACGATTTTGGGGAAGGATGGAATGTAGTCATACTTTTGTGAGATTTGTGACAAAGGGGAGGGGGCTTTTTAAGAGCTTTGACGTCACTTCAAAAAAAAAAAACGTGCAACTTTAAATGAAAGCCCCACTTTAATATGATTCCTAACTATTTAGTGACGTTTTAAATGGCTTCACATCCTTTACGCTATTGGATTGCACCCTTACACTTACACCAAATACATAGACTCTACTTGTATAATACTTGACCAAAAAAAAAATTATTTGAGACATGCTCTATTTGAATCAAAGGGGTGGGGCGGAGAGCTTGTGATGTCATTTTTGTTTATTTTTAGCATGTATAGCTTTTTTTTCTTTTTCCCCCCTTCTAATCTAGGTTTATTTTGACGTGTTGGCTAGGTTTTTCCTAAATTGTCGCTGGCAGCACTGGTCCGTGAAAACAAAAACAACGGGGCAAGTCGGGCAACATTTAGATTTAGGGTTTTATCCGCGTAAAATTTATTACTTAAAATTCACTACCTAGCTTTCTTTAGAAATATATCACATAATATGTGTCGTTTTATATTGCGAATTTATAAATTCATTGTCGGAGACGGTGAAGAATGTCATGAGCCATATTGTTTTTTTGTCTTTGTTATTATAATTAGTTATTAAGTTAATTAAGTTATTCAAATCATGTAGGCCTAACTTTAACTCATGAACTCATTATGAATGTCGGCCGGTAGGGATGGAGACAGACGTCCGGAGGCATCTCGGTTTTGTAATCTGAAGTTTGGTATGTAAATGTACTAATTCCTATTTCAATGTTGCAGTTCTCAATTTTTTTAGAATGTACCCCTAGCCCTAGGCTACATTTTTACTTAAATATTTCTGTATTTGTGCTTATTGTGCTTTACACTATATAAATAATTAAGATATAACTATAACACTTTACAGTGACTCTAAAATTGAAATCTCTGACAAAATAAAATTGTGTGTGACCTCTAACCTCGATTATGTTTGTTTATTGTGTTTTCCAAATATTTAAGTGTATATTTGGAATCAAGCTGAACAAATTCCAAACTTCGGAGGCTACCTCACGGGGTGTCATGAGCTGTACAGTTGGTACAATGTCCTTGGCCTTGGCTGCTCGTGCCCTCCCAGTCATTATAATCAGTTAAAACAGTTCATATAGTTTATTTAATAATATTAATATTTAACAATAGTGGGGTACATTTAAAAAAAAATTAGAACTATAACTTTGAAACAGGAAGTAGACTAAAAAAATAATAAATAAACTTCAGATTACAACAGAGATGCCTCCAGACTTTTGTCTCCATCCCTACCTGAATGTCTTTGTCAAAGTTCAGTCTTTGTCTTTGTTAGTCAACCAGTCAGATAAAAGTAACATTTAATTGCTACCCCTACTGATACTGATTCAGTACTGATATAACAACTTCTTTTTCAATTTTTACATTTGTGGCATATTTTTTAGAAAGAACATCTCTACATTCCTCATAGTTTGGTCTGCCCAGACTCACTAATTTGCCTTATTTTTCTTTGCTAACTATTCAATAACAAATCTACTTTTGTTGTCATATCATCCTTTTTTCAATTTATTCCAAATTTCAGTTACCTCTCAGCCGCCTCTCTTTGAAAGTCTTGCTTACTTGTGTTGGTATATGCCTTTACATATGCTTCATAAAACAATTTGTGAAAGTTTGATTTCTCCATTGTAAATCTTAAATAACAAAAAAAAAAAAATAACAAAAAAAAATTATTTTTATTCAATTGCTTATAAATTTGTTATAATAATAATAATAAAAAATTAGGCCTAGGAAAATTTAACAATATTTCTTAATTCTGAACATTCTGGACATGAATTGTATTTGTAAGATTTCATATAAGGGCCGGGGTAATCCTGCAGTTTTGGCACATATTATTTCACTGCCAATTTTAATTTTCTCATTATAAAAATTAAAAAGATGAATGGTTTCTATGTAATTTTTAAAAAACTTCTTTTTAGTATGTAAATTTACCTTAGTATGGATGTTTTTTCAGTACATATGATCTTCCATTTAGCTTTTTATTACTTCAGTCAAAACCCATTGCTATTAAATAATATCATCGGGTAAAATCACTATTATTTGGGATTGGGGATTATAATGTGGTGTTGAGTTTTATAAACTTTATGTCATATTAAAATTATGCCTACTAATTTCAAAATAAGAATAGTGTCTTGAGCTATTTAGATAGACCATTGGTGAGGTTTTTGTCAAGGAAAGACATGTAATCGATAGCACACACATTTATTGGTTTAAGACACTAAAACTATTACTATTTAGTCTGTTTAAGGTGGTGATGAGTAAACTGCAGAAGTTGTAAAGTAAATGATAAGATTTTGAGAGATCCTATGTGCATACTATTTATAATTGATCAAATAAATTACCATTTGTTTTGAATGAACTGTAATCTTTCTTCAACAGTTTTGATGTTTACAGCAGATGAATCACCAAGAGAAATCACAAGATGAATTGTCACAAACTAGACTTAAGGAGTGACATTTTACCAGTGATCATACTTTCTTTTGAAGTCTATTTTGTTAAATATCAACCAGGTAATTAAGTTCAAGGGAACTTTTTATAGAGTGTGACATGATCAGCCAGCAGACGAAAATGACAAGGCTTTTATTTAGAATTTTATCATTGTGCATATTGGAAGTAATTGAATGTTGTGTTTCAGTTTGTCATTCAATTACGCCCCACAAGGGAGACAGCCCACAAAGCTGAATGTTGCCAAGCTGAAGACCGCTAGCTACAAGCAGTCTTTCGTGGATGCTCTGGAATAGCGCTTGAAATCCACCTCTCCAGTAAACCAGAACGTGGAGGCAGATTTGGCGTCACTCACAGAGCTGATTTACACCACAGCTACAGAGACACTGGGGCCCCTGACGAGGAATCATAAGGACTGGTTTAATGAGACAAAATGAGGGTAGGACTGTAATCAGGCTTATAAAAAATTAAATGGAAAAGACGTAAACAAGGTAAGGGTTAGCCTGACCGGACGTAACAAAACAGCGAACGTTTTGGCAAAGAGCCTTTTTCAACGAACATACAATACACAAATAAAACGAAAATAAAAATAAAAAATAAAATGAAGAAACTTAGCTGCGGTGGAATCCAAAGTATCCAAAAAAAGTGAAACTGAGAGATGACAGAGTGAATTTATATAGGAAAGCAGAGAGTGGGCGGGGCGAACTCCTAGGTGGTCAGAGAAAAGACAATATTCATCCCATGTTTGGCGAGTGTACCGTGATTTTCTATTAAACTGTTCTCTGAACTCTCTGTCAATTTCCTGGACATCACTGTAACTTTCCAGAAAAATTGCCTCCTCACTTCGGCCTACTTCAAACCCACAGACAGCCATTGTTATCTTCTCTACCCTTCTTCTCATCCCAAAACTTGTAAGGACTCCATTCCCTTTTCTCAACTTCTTCGTCTCCGTAGACTGTGTCAACCTCAGGAGGACTTTTGGGAAAAGGCTTTGGAAATGGTGGAGTTTTTTAGACAAAGGTCATATCCTGAAGCCACACTTCAACATGCGCTTCAGCGGGTCAAAAACTTCACTCGTGCCGACGCCTTTTTACCACGCACCCGTGATACCAACCAAAGGAGCAAGCTGGTTCTTACTTATCATCATCCACACAACATCAAAGCCAAAGAAATATTCCTGAAGAACCGAGCTATCCTCCTTGCGGACCCTGAGACGAACAACATATTCTCCACCCCACCCCTAATTGTATTTAGGAGGGACAGAAACCTACGTGATCTTCTGGTTCGCACCCGCCTCCCCACATCACCCAACCATCTGGGTACTTTACCATGCGGCCGACTTCGGTGTAAGACATGTCCTTTTGTTGTGCAAGCCGAACAGATAAACTTCCCTAAAGGGCTATTTAAGATTAATGATGGTTTCACTTGCGTTAGACGCAACGTTGTCTACACCATTGTGTGTAAGCGCTGTCCTTTGAAATACATAGGAGAGACGGAACGATCTTTGTCGTGCCGAATGTCTGAACATATTAGGGCGATTACACAAGATAAACAGTGTCCCGTCTCCTGTCACTTCAATGGACGCGACCATATGGGTGTCAAGGACCTGGCAGTCACTGCTATTGTCTCGTGCACAAACACCCCCACGCGAGTCCAGATTGAAAACAGATTAATAGAAAATCACGGTACACTCGCCCCACATATCATATGATGAATATTGTCTTTTCTCTGACCACCTAGGCGTTTGCCCCGCCCACTCTCTGCTTTCTTATATAAATTCACTCTGTCATCTCTCAGTTTCACTTTTTTGGATACTTCGGATTCCACCGCAGCTAAGTTTCTTCATTTTTTATTTTCGTTTTATTTGTGTATTATATGTTCGTTGAAAAAGGCTCTTTGCCGAAACGTTCGCTGTTTTGTTACATCCGGTCAGGCTAACCCTTACCTTGTTTACGTCTTTTCCATTTAATGGTTTAATGAGAGCTGCGTAGACATCCAGCAGTTATTGGATGAGAAACACCACTTTCCCCAAGCTTACCCCAATAACCCCAAGTCCACGGCATGGAAAGATGCCCTCAAAAACATAAGCAGAACTGTAGAGCAGACGCTCCGTCACATACATGACGATTGGCTCTGCAAGAAAGCCAACAAGATCCAAGGCTTTACAGACAGGCGTGACTATAAGAACTTCTACGATGCCTTGAAAGATGTGTATGGCTCCATGCCCTCATAATCAATCCCCCTCCTCAGCGCAGACGGCAACAATCTCATCACAGACAAAGAGAAGGTCTTGGAGATGTTGGCCTAACATTTCGATAAAGTCCTAAATCGCCCTTTAACAATCAACGATGACGCCATCAATTGTCTTCCACAAGTGCCAACCAACAAAGCACTAGATGACCCACCAACCTTGCTCGAGACTTGTCTTCTCTCCAGTGGCAAAGCACCTGGTTCAGACGTCATACCAGCTGATGCCTACAAGGAAGGGGGAACAGCCCTGACTGAAAGGCTTTACCTGCTCTTTCTCTTGATGTGGGAGCAAGAGATGATTCCGCCGGAATTCAAAGATGCTTCCATCATACATCTCTATAACCGAAAAGGAAATAGACAGGTTTGTGACAACCATAAAGGCATAGCCGTGCTTTCTATTGGTGGAAAGATCCTTGCCAGAATCTTGGTCAACCGCCTCACAACCCATCTTGACCAAGGACTCCTGCTTGAAAGCCAGTGTGGATTCCAAAAAGAGATAGGAACCATCAATCGACATGGTGTTCAGCCAGGCAGCTGCAAGACAAATGTCAAGAGCAGAACTCCAACCTGTTCTCCACCTATGTCGACCTGACCAAGGCTTTTGACACCGTTGGCAGAGGGGGTCTTTGGAAAATCATGGCCAAGTCACAAAAGAGGTCAAGCAGGACTGCGTCCTGGCACCAACACTGTTTAGCCTCATGTTTTCCGCCATGCTGACAGAGGCCTTCAGAGACGAGAATGTTGGTGTCAACCTGAGGTACCCCACAGATGACAAATTGTTCAACTTTTGGAGACTCCAGGCAAAAACCAAGGTCATAACTGACACAAGCAGAGAGCTGCTGTTTGCTGATGATTGTACCTTCAATGTTGTCTCCGGGGCCGACATGAAACAATACGTTAACCTGTTCTCTAGCACCTGCACAAACTTTGTCTGATGATCAACATAAAGAAGACTGAAGTCCTCCATCAACCCGCACCTGGAAAGCCCTACGTTGAGCCAAACACAGTGAACAGTTTTACATTCCTAGGCAGCACATTGTCTCAGAATGTCACCATCGATGGCGAGGTTACGTTAGAATTGCCAGAGCCAGCTCCATTTTAGGCAGGTTGTACACATGTTTACAACAGAAGAGGCATTACCATCCAGACCAAGATGAAAGTATACAGGGCAGTGGAGCTCCCCACAATGCTATATGCATGTGAAACAGGGACTTTGTATCAAAGCCATACTAGAAAGCTGAACCACTCTCACACAACTCAGGAAGATCCTCGGCATAAATTGGCAGGACAAAATTCCAAACACAGTGGTACTGACCAAAGCAGATCTCCCCAGCATCTTCACCTTCCTGATGCAGTACCAGCTTCACTGGGCAGGGCTCGTAGTCCGAATGCCAAAGAGACTTTTCTATGGCGAGCTCCAGTATGGCCAGCGGTCCCACGGTGGGCAAAAGAAACACTTCAAAGACACCTTGAAAACCTCACTGAAAGTGTTAGTCATCAACCCAGACGTGTGAAAACAAGCTGCAATGGACCGGTCCACCTGGCGATCATCCATCCACGAAGGTGCCAAGACATGCGAGGCAAACAGGATCACCGTCACAGATAAGAAGAGGCAAGCCCAAAAGGCCCGAGCTGTCAAGCCTCCTGGAGACATCCCACTCGTCCTGTGTCCCTTCTGTTCCCAAACATTTCGTGCCAGGATCGGCCTTGTCAGCCATCTGCGCAGGCATAGACAGAACCAGTCCCAGCAACCCTCTGATGACTAGAGTGGTCTTTGTCGACTTGAAGGACGAACACACACATGGTGAGATTGTGGTTGATGAAGTTCACAAACTCTGGTTAACAGAGTGTCGATTGTTTTGCCTTTAACTCTTAATCTGCCATAAGGTTTTCGGAAAACTTCCGCCTCAGTACTGTAAGAATTTCCCAAATAGCTATCAACGGTTATGAAATTTGAAAAATTGCGTAAAATCCATTTATATTATTATTGTCATACTGACATCATCTTTTAGGATAAGACTGGCTATTTTATGTATCGGAAAGACCGTTTTGAGTTTAAAACTATATTTACCTGTAACTTAGTACTATTATTTTAGTAATAAAGTATAGCGAAATCGCATCTTTGAAAAAAAAACATAAAAACTTCCAAAAAACTTCGCGAATTGAGCGATAACACTAGCGAGGGAAACAGCAGCCATTGCAGGAAGTTGAAAACATCATTTTTCACGCACTGAAGAGTTTTTATTTTCTGTAATTTCGTTTCTAAAGAGAGTTCCATCGAGTCGCACATTATCGGGCTTTGGTAAAAAACAGTATACAGATTATCGCGCTTTGGCACATTAAGAGTTAATTGATGAAGCCTCTAAACCACTATCACTAAGTCTTTCAACTTCCGGGATACCTTTTAGTTTTGTTCCGAGTAACATGCAATTTCATTAACCCTTTACCAGGTAGAGATTTTTCTATTTTATATCTCTGTGCAGTTTTTATGACATTTTTCACATTTATGGTTGGTTTTGTAAAAAAAAAAAATCATATCTTTGGTGTCAATTAAATCAAATTGAAAATGAGGCACATTCAACCAAGATTTATTATATTTGTACCTGAAGCTTCTGAATTTTAGCTATGAATTAACAAATATTTTAAAGATTAATATTTGCCGTTTCCTTCATATGTGCTATTTACACACACACACAATTACTAACTACTATGTTACTATAATAGAAAATTGCTGTCTCTTACCTAACAGTTGGTTGAAAATACTGATACTAATGTCAAACCAAATCAAATTCATTTGTGCTCTGTCTTGATATTGATTTCCATCCAGGTGTTCTTTCTTTCTTGTTAAGTTTCTATTTCTTTTAGTAAACAAAATGAGCGGTGAGACTGCAATCAGGCTTATGAAAAATTAAATGGAAAAGAATTAAACAAGGTAAGGGTTAGCCTGACAGGACGTAACAAAACAGCCAACATTTCGGCAAAGAGCCTTTTTCAACAGACATACAATACACAAATAAAACGAATATAAAAAATAAAATTAAGAAACTTAGCTGCGGTGAAATCAAAAGAATGGAAGAAAGTCTTTCGCTGTTTTGTTACTTCCTGTCAGGCTAACCCTTACTTTGTTTACGTCTTTTCCATTTAATTATTTCTTTTAGTCTAGCTTTTTCCTATTCCCTCTTTTTCTTCCTTGTGTTTATGTTGTTTTTATGGTTTTCCTCTGTAACATGATCATATTTTCTTTGTTGCTTTCTTTGACAGTTTCTTTGCATTATATATTTAGCCTATTGATTTAAAAGGTTTGAAAAGGATCTTGCTCTAAACCAGTTTAGTACATTGCAAGTAGCAATCTAAAATATCATATTCTTAATAATTCATATGCATCATGCAGACATAAGTAGATGGATTTCTTTTGGTATCAGTTTGGATTTTATTCAGTTGATTGGGTTTAGTTACTTTTTTTTATTTTATGGCTGGGTTTTACACCTTAGGAGTTAGGATCCTCTCTCATTTTTTGGAAAAGGTTACCTAGTACTTGTGGATCTATCATCATCCTACAAGGCAGTAGGTTTTGATTTTGGTCTGCCCACAATATTCCTAACAATGAGTAACAAGTATAAGTTTAAAAATGTGGTAAAACAAAAGCTATTAGGTGACCATGCTCTGAATGTGATAGTACAATCACTAGCTAGTGATCATGCATTTATGTGGGTGCCAGTAGTAGAGTCAATATATAACTAAGTAACTCAACATAGCCCTGCATTCAATGCACAAAATTCTATATAATCTAGATCTGACTAGTGGATAAGTCAAAGTCTATGTTTTACAATGAAGATTATATTATATGTTGTATTTATACTATTATAAACAGTTGTATTATTATGTTAATTAATGATTACTTTATGTATTTAATTTAATCCTCAGATGATTAACAACAAACTACACAGTTCCATTTAATACAGCAGCTGCTATTTCCTGAAAGGAACCAAGAAGGCAGGAGGTTCTGGACTCAGTTACGAGTATTTAGGACCCCTAACAGAGGCAGCAATCAATTGCAGGAATACTAACAGTAGTTTAAAAAATATATAAAATAGATAATAATTTTTATTAAAAAATTGTTAAGTATTGATTTCAATGAAACTCTTCATAATAATTGACAACTATTTGCACAAGACACATCTAATCAGTCTTGGCAAAGCGAGTATAAATTTAGATACTGAGATGATATTTAATGTTATGTTTTAGAGATTTTTGAGAGGCTAATTTTCATAAACTATACATAGTGAAGTGAAGGCCTAATTATAAATGAGGAATTATCATGGAATCCCCAAGTCAATGAAGTAATTAAAATATCATGCAAAACCTTAGGCTATATTAAGAGAAACTTTTGCAGCTGTAATAAGAATATAAAACTGAAATTCAAATGCTTCTTTACTTTGGTGACACTTGTACTTGAATTTTAACAAGGCATGGATAAACTAGAACTATAAAAAAAAATTTTAAAAGAGCTGCCAGATTCAACACTGGAAAATATTCAAAACTGACAAGAATAACACCATTAGTCGAATCATTAAACCTTGAAACAGTTGAGGATAGCAGAACAAAGAGCAAATTATTAATTATACATAAGGCTATTATATCTAACATGGAAATAAAACACAAAGATAATGTAATCTGACCATCATATTGACGTGATGAAAACACTTTTGATCCATATGTAAGAATTGACACATAAGTTTTTGTGTTTCCCATCAGGAATTCGCATGTGGAATGGGTGGACTTAGGAAACTGGGTAAACCAACACTCTATCAAGATTTAAAACTAATACAAAGACAAGACTAGAAATAAACTATGGATAAGCATATGATGTAATAATTTTCTGCATGGAAGGAGTGTCTGTAACAGAGAAATAGAGATAATTCCTGTAAATTTTTTTTGTTGCTAAAATTTTAAAGCATTTTACCAGTCTTTATAAATAATAATAAAAAAGCAAATCAACATTTGAGTTTGAAATACAAATTTATTCTTTAACTTTAATGCCCTTTTTATGCATCTAAATACAAATACACCTAAAGCTAATACTTTATAATCACTATCAAATTGGATCATCTTAAGGTACAGGGAAAATAAATCCTAAATACATTAAACATAGTAATTATTAGTATATAAAATTGTTTTACTTGTCACTAGTCACAGTGACACAACCTAATGAGAATGAGCAGAGAATGAAAAAAAAAAAAAAAAATTTGAGGGAATTTATCTTTTATCATTGTTTCCATTTGTAGTAAATATATAATGAATAAAAATTATGATCATTGGTTAATTTTAATGTTTATAATGCTCCGTTTTAAAAAAGTATATTTCATGAAGTCATAAAGTAAAAACAAACTAGAAGAAATGCATTTCAGTTTCAGAGGGAAAACTGATAATCTTTAGTACAATTTGAACAATAATATTAGGGGAACATGCACAAAGCTATTAGAATGGTTGTAATCAGAATATTACCAATCCAACTTTGAATTTATTATAATAGATATATTTTACTCATTTATTAGCCATAGATAAATGAGTGCATAAAATTTCTTAGTTTTGCTGAGAACTTTTACTCAAAAACTAAATTAGAGAATTCTGTGATTTTTTTTTTCTATAAAGATTTAGACCTTTGTAATACTGGCAGTGATCAAATAATATAAACATGAAGAAACCCAATAACAACAAATGTTACTGTCATAGAGTTTTGCTTTAATTTTAATCTTGAAAATTGCTGGCAAAATATAATTGACTACTTATAAGTTAGAAAAAAAAACAACACATAGTTGTGAAAAAAATAGTCTAGTGGCATATGTAGAGTTAGTTCAGCCTTGGCTAGTGGTGGTGTACCTAGAGTTAGTTCAGCCAGGTCTAGTGGTGTACCTAGAGTTAGTTCAGCCTTGGCTAGTGGTGGTGTACCTAGAGTTAGTTCAGCCAGGTCTAGTGGCATAGTTAGTTCAGCCAGGTCTAGTGGCATACCTAGAGTTAGTGGGACGTGGTGGTCGAGAGGTAGCGCTCTCGACTGTCATACCGATGGTCACGAGTTCGAATCCACACTAAGGTGAGGATTTGTTCTCGGGGCCTGAGGAGTCCCCAAGTCACCCAGCTCCGAATGGGTACCTAACTTGACAATAGTTAGGCGGCTGGGGCAATGCGTGGAACCCCTATAGCCGTGGCCTGTGACCGCTGCATCACTTGCCAACAGATCATCTCTCATGATCTGTGGACGCAATTATCTTCTGCATAGAAGGAGCGTCTGTATATCTAAGATAAGATAAGATAAGTTCAGCCAGGTCTAGTGGCATACCTAGAGTTAGTTCAGCCAGGTCTAGTGGTGTACCTAGAGTTAGTTCAGCCAGGTCTAGTGGTGTACCTAGAGTTAGTTCAGCCAGGTCTAGTGGTATATCTAGAGTTAGTTCAGCCTTGGCTCGTGGTGGCATACCTAGAGTTAGTTAATTAAGCCAGGTCTAGTGGCGTATGTAGAGCTCATTCTTAAGAACAACAAATATTTAATGAAAATAATCAAATAATGATACAAATATTTTTTTAGGTTAAAATTTTACTTTGAATCTTTGAAAATTATTTTCTATAAACTGGAACAAAATGTACCATAAATAAAATATCTATTCTAAGACATAAATAAATATACAAAACATAAATAAATGGACATTTCCTGGAAAATATATGAATTGTTTCAGGTACAATTTCATATAATGAAGGTCTTCAGAAGTACTATTCTTGATCGCTTCCCCTTTTCAACTTTGACTTGAGATAGATCAAACTTAAATTGTTACATAAGGGGACACAACTTGATTGAGTTCATAGTGTTACATAAAGGGATGCTTGTTTTTTTTTATATAGTATATGCTACATTGACATACAAAAAAATAATTTCATGCTACATATAGTCATATAAAAACAAACAAAATTCATGTTATGTAACATATACAATTAAAACAAAAATCATGGTATGCTAGATGTACTTACAAAGAAATCAAGGTATGTTACATGTACATACAAATAAAATATGGGATTGGTGATTGCTCATATGTGTATATAATAATGTTGGTAAGATACGTGTTATAAAAATACTACATGTTATGCTACATGCAACAAGATAAAGGAGCCCAGCTTGGGGTGGCAATATATTCTTGTTTTGTTCCCATTACATCAACTTAATATTTCTAGGCTGTTCAAAACAATAATAGTTAAAGAATGTTAGAAGGTACTCACTAGTGTCAGTTTAATTCATTACTAGATTGTAACAATGGGATGATTAATTGGAATTGTATCGGAATATCAAATATTAGTATTTTTTCAAAGCATAGAGAGTCATTCAGACCCATTCCAATACCAAAACTATTCTTAACTGATTAACTGCCACGAGTCCCTTCCAGCACCAAATTTGTGCGGGTTATAAAAAATTAATTTTTTTTTACATTTATTTTCTTTATTTTGTTTAGAGATTTTTAATTACCAGCAGGAAGTTTAAACAACATGTTATCAGCAAAATGTAAACAATCTTTTTGCTGTACTATATAATAGGGAATAAGCTAGCAGTGATAAATATTTTAAATGTACAGTTAAGTAGGTGCCCCGTTTTTTTAATTTTTGTAAGTTTTTGTTAAAATCAATAATAAAACATTCTAAAAATTAAAAATGATAAATTAACAATAAAATATTGTAGGCTTAACTTACAGAAAATTTATTTATCTACAAAATGATATATTAACTATTAAAATGTGTTTGGAAATAACAAAACTGAAGCTAAATTTCTACTCATACATGCTAGTGGGAAAGAGGCCCACATTTTATTTGGCCACAGCCTGTTTTTCAATTCAATAGCTAATGTTAATCAGTTAAATATACAGGGCATAAAATAAAGAGCTGTAACACAGGACTGCACTGTGTGGGGGTTTGCGTAATGTTCCTAACGCCCTCAAATTTCTTCACTCTTTCCTAACCACTTTCCAATTCTTACACTTCAAGCTAATTCAAACTTTATGTTGTAACAGCATAGATTATCTTCTAAATATATGTACCCTAACTTTTGGATAGTGGTAGCAACTGTGAAAATGTCTTTTAGAATAACAACCATTTGCAGTTTTAAAATTCAGAATAAAACGCTTTGCTATGATTACTGCCGTATTCCGCACACAAGTGTAAATAACTACCTTACACCTAAAAGCTACCGAACAAGCAACATTGTTTCCAGCTACAAGCAGCAAAGTCCAGAGAATAGAAAAAGAAAGAGGCAAATGACATTACAAGTATTGCTAGATCTGTGAAAACCATGAAATATAAACGCCAATAGGCTGAAGAGGTACACAAAGATATTGCAGAAATGATAGCAGCTCACCTTCAACCATTTTCAATTGTTGAAGATTTTGGGTTCAGAAGGCTGTTGAAAGCTATTTGTCCCAGTTATGAAATGCTCTCCAGGAAACTTATTAAAAAAACTGTCTTTCAAGAAATTTCTAATCAAGTTTTGAAGAAATTGCAGCTTGATTAGTTTTGTGCTTTTGATCTTATTGACAAGTGACTGTTGGACTGCAAGCATTTCTAATTCATCATTTATAAGCTTTACATCTCACTGGATTGACAATTATTAGTTAAGATATGCCAGTTTACAGGGCACTCCATTTAATGATAGACACACAGCTATAAATATATGTGAAAACATATTAAATACAATGCAAAAGTTAAGCTAAGCAGTTGGTGAGAGACAATGCAGCTAACATGGTAGCAGGAATTAACCAAGCAAATTACAATCGTTGCTATGTTCTAACCACACCTTACAGCTGGTGCTAAATGATGCAATATTTGAGCAGCGTTATGTCAAAGATATTATTGCTGTCTGCAAACAGACTGTAGGACATATTCACCATTCATCTTCAGACCATACTAAATTTCATGAGTATCAAAAACAGTTCAAAGTACCTGCACACAGATTTATAAAGGATGTACAAACAAGATGAAACAGTCAGTACCAAATGATGAATAGGAAAGGATAAGTTTAACAAAAGGCAGCTCTCATTGCATATTGCAGTGAGCATTCAAAACCATAGTGTTTGGAAAGTAGTAAGTAGCTAGTGTTGGAAAAGCTTTAAAAACATAAAGAAAAACTTTAAAGATTGCGCCAATTTTATAAACACCCGGGATGCAACAGCTGCATTGATAATTCCAAACATCAAAGTGATCAGGTACTTTTTTAAATCTGCAGAATCAAAAGGACTGTTCGCTGGCTTGGGATCTACATTATCATCAAAAACTTAATTCTTGCTAACTTCCTTGATTCACAATTTAAAGACCAGTTCATTGAACAAGATTATAATTATAATGACAAACCAGCGGATGAAGTGCTTGCTGAATGGCTGTCAGAAGACCTGTCAAATAGCATAAAGTATAGTCACAGTGAAACTGCCAGACTTCCTGGTTCTTCAGATTCAGCCGACAGTATGATGAGAAAAATGTGGAAATCAATTTCAGTTTTGAAAAGTACTCTGCTGATATGAAAAAGAAAGCTGATCAACATGAAACAAGCAATAATACAAATGCTACAACCACAACAACAAAAAGTCAATTTTCAGCAGCAAGTATTAAAATTAGAAAAAAAATATCAAGGTATTTAACATTTAAACTGATTGCAAACAATGAGAACCCTCTTAGCTGGTGGAAAGCAAACAAAGAAGAACTTGCAAGCTCTCCTCTCAAAAAAGTATTTATGTGCTCAATCTTCTTCGATAGAGAGCAAGAGAATTTTTAGTGTAGATGGCAATATATAATCGCCAAAGAGAAACTGTTAAGAACCAACAACTGGAGAGATGCTTATATTTTTGCAGTAATTTGCACTATAATTTGCGAGTGCTCAAATTTGACAATTGCACATTCTTACTATCAACTGATTGAACTGAATGAAGTTTTTCACATTAAAATGAAATTATTTATATATTTTTAAACTCAATACAACATCTTTGTATTATTAAAATGGAATTATTGATAGATGTGTTTTTTTAAAACCTTTCCAAAACACTGTTATCTAGCATATTGTAAAGCTTCAATAGCAAGTTAAAAAACTTTTCTTATCAATTCTTAACTGTTATATTAATTAAATATGTTAATACCTGAGCACAGTAATTATGGCCAAGAATCAAAATCGTATCAGGGAAATTGGGTAGAATTTAGAATCGGAATTGGCAATCGTTAAAAATTTTGGTATCATCCCATCACTACTAGACCGACTGTCTTTCAATCCTAAATAATTAAACAGTGTGTAAACACTAAATGTCCATGTATTTGGTTCAATTAAATATTACATTATTCATTTTTGTAAATTTCTGTCATACTATTACAAAGCATGAGATTGTTAAATTTGGAAAGAATTAATTTTAATTATAATAATAATACCTGATATTACTACTGGGTACTAAGTATCATTAAAATAAGGTTAACAGAAAATTCCTTACAAAGAAATAAGATACCGCTGGGATTCAGGATTATGATTTAAAATTAATTTGGCAGACTCTGCTCCAGCTGTGGGCCACTATAAAACTATTGTCATCTTAGCTTCACACCTCAGCAGAGAAATAACGAGTTGTTGTTAAGAGTTAAAGAAAGGTGTTAATTTTAACTGTGGTGAATAGCCAAACAGTATTTGAAGAAAGGTGTTTACTGTGGCGAATGAATAGCCAAACATTAACAAAGGCATCTTTAGAGATGCACATACAAACAGCATAGCTTTAAATATCGGGGGGGGGGCGATATCCTTATTTTAAATATCTGGGGCAATATAGCTGATAGTTGGGTGGGGTAATAAAAAGGGAATATGAGAAAGGCAAGATAGCTGATAGATGAGTGGGGTAACAAAGGTAATAAGAGTAGGACAAGATAGCTGATAGATGAGTGGGGTAACAAAGGTAATAAGTAATAAGAGTAGGACAAGATAGCTGATAGTTGGGTGGGTAACATAAAAGGAATAAGATAGATTTTATAGGATAGTTTAAACTATATTATGTCTCTCAAGGGTATTTTTTTGTTGCTGAAAAGTCTGATTTAAAAACAACTGAAATAATAAAAAGAATATCGAAAATGTTTGATTTCTTGCCTTCTCAAATGCAATTGTAAATGTATTCACAGAACCAATGTCACAATGTAAGGGCTTTCTCTCTCATTTCTTTTCTTGAATGTATAACTTGGTATGATTAAGTGACCAAAGCTGCAAATCTCAGGTCACATATGTATTACGCCTGCATCCTGTTCAAATTGTACTTTCAGAGCAATACTAATTCTTTGCAGAACAACACATATGGATTGTCTACTATGTCTTTTTTTGTACACAATTAAATGTGATCTCTGAGTGAATGTAGTAGAACAATATCACATTGAAATGGTTTTACCCTAGTGTGTCTTCTTTTGTAGACATTAAAATCATAACTAGATCCAAAAGGAGCAAATTTTGAACGGCTTGTTTTCAGCGTGTCCTCTCTTGTGTATAGTTGAATGAGAACTGTGACAATACAGATGTCACACTTGTGTGGTCTGTCTCCCAGATATCTTTTTTTAATGAACAGCTAATCTGAACTAGTAGTGAAAGCAGAAGAAAATATGTCACACATGCAAATTTTTCACCATTATGTCTTCTCTTGTCTACAGATAAATTTGATCTGTTAGCAAATTCAGCAGGACAAATGTCATGTAAAAAAATTTTCACATGTGACTTATTTTGTGCACAGACAGACTAGATTTATGAGCAAACAAAGATGAACAAATGTCACATTTGTAGGGTTTCTCCTCTGTGTGTCTTCTTTTGTGTAAGGGTAGACCAGATTTATAAGTAGCAGAGCCAATGTCACATTCTTGAGGGGCTATACCAGATTTATAAGCAAAACTAGCAGAGCCAATGTCACATTCTTGAGGGGCTATACTAGATTTAAAAGCAAAGGTAGTAGAGCCAATGTCACATTCTTGAGGGGCTATACCAGATTTAAAAGCAAAGGTAGTAGAGCCAATGTCACATTCTTGAGGTTTTTCTCCAGTGTGTTTTATTTTGTGCATGCTTAAAAGTGATTCACTAGAAAATACATCAGAGCAAATGTCACATAGGTATTGTTTGTCTTCTAAATGACTTACTTTGTGAATAGACAAACTAGATTCATAGGTAAAGGTAGCAGAACAAGTTTCACATTTATAAGGTTTCTCTCCAGTGTGCATTCTCATGTGTTCAGTTAAATGTGATCTTCTAGCAAATCCAGCAGCACAAATGTCACATTTAAATAGATCCTTTTCTTTGTGTCTTCTTTTGTGCACAGTTACACCAGCTTTAGAAGCAAACACAGATGCACAAATGTCACATTTAAATTTTTTCTCCCCAGTGTCCTCAGTGTGCTTTCTATTGTGCACAGCTAGACCATAATTAGAAGCAAACGCAGATGAACAAATGTCACATTTAAATGGTCTCTTGTGACTTCTTTTGTGGGCAATCAAATCAGAATTAGATACAAAAGCAGCAGAGCAAGAGTCACATTGGTAGGGATTCTTTTCAGTGTGTTTTTTTGTGTGCAGATCTAGCACAGATTTGTAAGCAAAAGAAGCAGAGCAGAGGTCACATTTGTGGTGTTTATCGCCATCTCGTCTTCTCTTGTGCACAGTTAAATGTACTTCAGAAGGCAAAACTGCAGAACAAATGTCACCTGTGTATGTCATTGTTTTATGAGGTTTTTGAAGTTTCAGGCTAGGAGAAGCAATTATATTTTTACCATATTGCACTTTGGCCATGGACGTTTTCTCTGATTCTTCCTCTTCCCACTGAGTGCGTGCACTTTCAGTTATCTTTCTTAAGATATTTGCTGAAACACATTCCGTACAAGTGCATAGTGCTGTCTTTGAACATTTATCTAATGGCTTATCTCCAAGAAATTTTGTCTGCAGTTTAAATTTTGATTTATCTGTAAGTGAACAATCCGAATCATCCTTTGGGTTAAGATCAGTATCCATGTTTTTCTTTAGTAATGTATTGAAGTCAATCACTAAATCTTTCCTTGGTGTACCAAATTGTTCTTTCACAAATTAGCTGGAATTAAATTTAAAGTTAACTTTCTCCATTGTGGGCCATGGTTGAGTTCTTGAAAGAAAAATTAAAGAAATATTGAAATTGATACCTTCCCATACATTGATCTGTATAAAAATCTCAGAAACTCAGAAATATCATTAATCTTTTTGTTGACTTCAAGATATCTGAAAAGAAAAATTAAATAAATGGATAAATATATGATTTGGAAAAAAAACTATTTTTGACTTAGACACATTTTTGCTTTCAGCTTGAGCAAAAGAAATGTAAAATAAAAACAACAAATAGTATTCCAGGAATTGAGTTAGTCTCCATTATTTAAATTTATTTGTAATATTTTTGAATTATCACATCGAAATTCGCAAATTAAATTAAAAGTTCTCCTCTATTCATATGTGTTATGATATTAGAGTGCAGCCTTACACTAAATAGATACTTAATCAACAAAAACGTGATTTGCAACATGCTCATTTTGAATTAGAACATACAGTTTATTAGGGGAAGGGGGATCAAAGCCTTGGGGCTGTCCATTAATAATGTCAAACAATAATAGCTGATTTCCCCCCCCCCCTCCGCCTGTGATGTGTTATCACAAAAAGTTAGACCCCACCCCTGATAAAAGCCATTTTTATATTTGAAAATATCATGCTTCTAAATACTTTTTAGTCGTTTAAGTATGTATTTAAATTAAGGCTGCAACTCTAATATCATAACACGCGTGAAGCCTGTGTAAATCGTCATTAAATATATTATAAACAATCAAACATTTAAGAGCAAATTTGATTTAAGTTACGCGTTTTGATGTGACCTCACATCCCTCCCCTTCATGACAAATGGTCAACTCCCTCTGCCCTCTAGGTGTGTGACGTCATTTATGGACGTCCCCTTTGAGACGTCTTACTGGAGGTGGAGGAGATAAAAATAAAATTGGCCTAAATTGTGTGACGTCATTTTTGTAATTTTTAGTTTTTCATGTTGAAATAATAAAGAAATAGACTAGAACATTCCAATTTTATTGTCTTGAACACTGCATAACAAAACTAATCAAATAGAACAATATAAGCAGTGCAATTGCCATCCTGGTGTGTATTTATAATTGCTGAGGCATCGGTGGGTAAAGAGAAACTTCTACCACCGGCCCCTGCTCTAAGGGTTCCACCATTACCCAGCCACTTTTATTTCCCTAAATAGTGTTAAGTACCCATTCGGTGCTGTCTCCTGGACTAATCCCTGCTTCACGTAGCTTCGAAATGTGTGACCATCGGTATGCCAGACGAGCGTGTATTCCAATCAACAACCATTCATTATTTCATGATTATGTTTCCCTTAAACAAATGCAGCCCAAAACCTAGCCTAATAATAATATGTTTTGTAGACAATGTAAGGAATGGGCATGGGAAAATCACAATATAAGTCCCGTAAAAAAACTGCACTTTTATTATTTTGCAGGGAATTTTAAGGTCTCTATAAAAACTAATGTTTTTAATTTATTCAACACATAATCCTGCAGTTTTAGCAAGGTATATTGTTTTGCAAATCCTTGGTAGATAAGCCAACAGACATACAGAAGTGTTCTGTGGTATATTTATCGTTTTATTGTCAGCAATATCAATTCTAGAGTCACTTGGAAGTATTATAGCTTAAATATTTAATATTTATATAATTTCAGGACTTATAAGCACAACAACTTCATGTTTATTTTAAAGTAGCAGAGGGGTTCATTTGTAAATAATTAAGAATTGTCAATTTTGAAATCGGAAGCAGACTTTTAAAAAAAAGTAAATAAACTACAGAATAAGTCTCGACATCTGTTGCCATATCTACCCTTCAAATTATATATTAATATTAAATATTTAAGCTATGTCACTTTCAAGTGGCTCAAATTGAGGTTTCCACAAAAAATAGAATTGTGGGTGTCTTTTACTTTTAACTTTAACAGTTGTCTAACCTCGATTTTGATTTAACTTTAACAAATAGCACAATTATAAATTATGTAGCTGAGGGGTATATTTTAAATAGTTGAGGATAATCCTGCAGTTTCTACATGTATATTATTTCACAGTGAAATTAAATTTTCTTGTGATTTCTTTTAATAAATTAAAAACGTAAGTTCTCATGAGAAAATTAAATTTCGCTATGAAATGTACATGTTACGACATGTAGAAACTGCAGGATTACCTAGTTGAGAACTGTTACTGTTAAATTTGAAAGAGAAAGTTGACTTAAAAGATAATAAATAAACTGCTAATACTTCCGTATGTCTGTTGCCAATTTCTACCAAGTTATAACTTATACTTAAATTATTAATTTAGGATGATGCTAGTGCTCCGATATTATATGTCGTAATGCTTAGATTATTAGATATATACAGACGCCCCTTCTATGCAGAGGATAATTGCGTCCACAGACCATGAGAGATGATCTGTTGGCAAGTGATGCAGCGGTCACAGGCCACAGCTATAGGGGTTCCACGCATTACCCCAGCCGCCTAACTATTGTCTAGTTAGGTACCCATTCAGAGCTGGGTGACTAGGGGACTCCTCAGGCCCCGGGAACAAATCCTCGCCTTCTCGTGGATTCGAACTCGTGACCATCGGTAATCGGTATGACAGTCGAGTGCACTACCTCTCGACCACCACGTCCCACGCTAGCCAGGAAAATTCTGCTACGACTAGTCTTAGTCACTCTAAGCAGTAGACACTTGGAAAGAACTAAGTCTTGATAATATCTTAACAAACTCTCCTTTACATTTTATACAATTTATATGCATATATAATATGAAATTATATAGATCTGGGCTTATTTTTGTGTGTATTAATTCTAAAATATAAATTAATTAAAAATAATTTTTAAAGATTTAATATTAGTCTACCAAATATCAGTCGATTTTGCTATACTTGTGTAAGTGATGCCGATGCCAAGTATTAAAATTTAGTATACCGTAAATAAAAATGCTCTAGACAGCAATCGCAGGAATCTAACACAATTTATCGTTTAATCGCGAGGCATATGTAGGTCATGATCTGGAACTTGTAAACAGTTAACATATCAATATCAGTATGAGAAACTTCGTTTTGGCAAAAACATATTGTTGATACCGGCAAAAATGCATATCGAATATCAGTAGTCCCCTAAGATTTAATCAATGAAATCAATGTATCCACTTTTCAGAATAAGAAGAACAAAAATTAAAAGCACCAGCGCATTCATTGCGGATTTCTTTTTTTAAAAACTTTTTTAAAGAAAGTTGTACAAGAGCCAGATTTGATCCCACGAGCGGTTTTACCATGCAACTACCACTTAGTCTAGCAAAGCTCATGTCAAATGTTTTGAAATGTTTGAGTTTGATTAAGTGTACACCAATTAATAGGTACTTGGATAAATCATTTTTCTCTTTGAGAAAAATCTTTGCTGAGTTATACGCCCCTAGTTCAACTTTTTGTCCACTTAAAAATGTAAACAATGGGCATGTGTGTAAAGATAATTGCATTATTCTGTGTAATTTCTTGATGAAATTTGATGTGGGATATATCATTTTAAAGATAATTGGATGCTGAACATTACTAACTATGTTCTCCTATTTTTTGTGTGCTGAATTTCATAAGTAAAATGGGTAAACATGTAGAATCGCGACCGTGACGTCACGGTCATTACCGGTGGCCATCTTTGATGTTATTGCACGTCCTTAAAAAAAGCTAAAATTATAATTCTATAGCTATACCTAACCCAAACCCTAAAACCTTCCATTTTAAAAAATCCTTTTAGAATTTATAGAACTCTGTTTCCAGCAACCGGTAGCGTCGTGACGTCACTGTCGAGATTCTTCACTTCAGCTGTAAAATGTAATTTTAATTAGCTGAGTTACAGTAAACAAACTACATAAAATAATATAAATATCTTTTAGATTCGCCACCACTCCCCATATTAATGGTAACCACTGTTTTCAGCATCCAAATATCTACAAGAATTGATAAAGTCCCATCCTCCCCAAAATTTTCTTTTAATTTATCAAAACAATCACCAGATGGCTTTTTTCCTATTTTTCAAGATGGCCGAAACTTCTTTTTGTGTACCTCAGCCAATTATTTTCAAATTTGATCTAACCTAACGGCTAAACAATATTAATAACACTATTTTAAGTTACTTAAGGTATAAGAGACTAACTAAAAAGCAATATAAATAGATACTTCATTTGCGTCTCTTAAATAAAAATTTGATTTCTGAGATACAAAAAAAAGGGTAAAATTTTAGGGACACTTGACTACATCAACCAATTTTAACAAAGTATTATTATTATTGTCAATTCAATTATAATTATTGTTCTCCTTTTCAAGAAGAACAGTTTGATATGCTTCACTTAATATTTTGGATAATTATTTTTAAGTTGTACTCAATTGAAAATATCACATATGCAAATTTGACGGCCAATTTGAATATTAATGAGCGTACATCAGAATTAATTTTAGGACTCTTGTTTTGGCAAGGGGCAATGATATGACTTGTTATGGACCATAAAAATATGGTTATCTTCAGTCATTTCTGAAATTACTTTAATTAACTGATATTATTTTAAACAGCTGTCTCAGTCTTACTGCCCAATTTTCATTTTGGTCCATTTTTTATTAGCAATGTTAGCCCAAGATAATTCACTAAAAAAATAATAACTTTCTTTAGAAATAACATAAAATTGATAAAACTATAATTTTAATATCAATAAATTGCATTTTCAAGCCCTTTCAAACCAACTATAACTAGATCTTACAGCTATAGGCTATAGCCATAGCTTTAATTTGAAAATTTTGCCCAAGTGCCTACATACATACAATCATTCAATCAAGTTTCTACAGTTTCTTTAATTCTTTTACTTAATACCTTACCTTTAATAAAATAAAATAATTAAAATTCATTAATCAGCTTACATAAAATAGTTAACATGAAAATTGATTCTGAGAACTATAGTCTATAGTTAAGTATTAAATTATTAGCATAAATACAACATATATTTTATGAACAGCCGTAGCAGCAGGCACCTCAAACGGATGTTGCTTGTAATTGTGTCACGACATGTCGTGGAACTAGCCAAGTCTCGTCGAGTTGTCTGCCGTTGTCGTTACTTTGACGTAGCAGCAGACACTCCACTTAATGTATTAAATAAATAAAAAACGAACATTCTCGCGAGAAAATTGAAATTCGCGGCGAAATAATAATATTGGTGCTAAAAGTGCAGGATAAACCATTTGTAATAATAATAATATTTTTTAATGTTATATTTTAGCTACTACATCGCTAATTCATTTCTAGTTTTAAGGTAATTTCGGAGTTAGTGTACCAACGTTTTATCGCAGCCATCTATGTTGCTATGCCACGTGACACCAAAAAAAAAATGGAAAATAAAAATTCTAAAATAAATCTCTAAATCACAATTAAATATTCTAAACCTAAACAGTTTTTTTTTAAAAATGAAAAAAAAAAAATTTTTGACTATAAATTATTTTATTTACAAGCAGTGGTGGATGGCAGTGGCTATTGAGACGCTAGCGTTAGGCTATTAAGACGCAAACAAAATAATAAGCCAATGAAAATTAAGTAGTCGTCCTTGACTGACATCACGCACCAAGTGGGGTAAGGGAGGGGGTCATGCATTTGTGACGGTGTGTGAGAGTGTTAAATATGATGTCACATGTAAATTAGCAACTTAAAATAAAACTTCTACAAAAATGTTCGATAGCTTGCTATTTCTTAAAAAAAACAACAAATTACACAAACTATTTGGGTAAGAAGACAAATTTAAGCTATATTTAAGAACTAATACTAATAAAAGTAGACGTTTTGGCTAATCCCTTCATCAGTACAATAACATAAATAATTACTTACATAAATCTTAAAACATATTATATGAAAAAAAATGAAAAGAAAGGAAAAACAAAAACAAAGAAGGACACAGAATATAGGGGGAAGGAGGAAGTTAAAGTATATAAAGTAACAGTGAAAGCCACAACGGGAAAACGATTTTGCGTATGGATGCGTACGTAGGAAGGGGGAGGGGTGTCTCCACTGAATGGGTACTTATTACGCACAACAAATATAATTTGCATAATACCAAGCCTAGTAACGTAAACCGCGCAGACTCTAATGGCATTTGTAACTGACTGACTGAGTCAAGACTGATATGCAATAATGTTTTATAAATTATATTTAAATGCAAAAGAAATTCTGAACTTTTAAATTCAGACCAAACGGAAACGTTCACACATTGCTAAAATATATCCGTCTGATTTATATTTCCATTTCTTGAAATTAGTAGATGTTTCTCTTTCGCCCAGTGTTTCAGCCGTTAAGTTATATAAACATAACGGGATGGCGATTTCACTGCTTATATCTTTATATTTTATAAGTTTTTTCGCCGTCCATGAATGACGCCATGCGATTTTTACCCCCCTTTCCCCATTGTCACAAAACGTAGACCCCCCTCTCCACAATATGACAACACAAAGCTCTGATCCCCCTCCCCCNCCCAAAAAAAAAAATTAAAAAAAAAAAAATTACCACGTTTTAATTAACATTTTTGTCATAGAAATATGTAATATGTATTTAGTTCAAGTCTTCACTCTAAGTCAAATATCGTTAACACGCGTGAAGCCATTGAAAATGTAACTAAATAAATTGTGAGCAATCAAGTGGAACTTTTATTTCAAGTAGCACATTTTGATTTCTTAAACGTCGCCACACCCCCTTGTCTTATATCCTCACTAATGCGTTACCCTTCTCCGCCCCCACCCACAGGCGCGTGACGTCATGCATGGACGGCCCCTTCATGCATTGTTGAAGACAATAAAATTAGAACTTTCTATTACTTCTATTGTATTTTTTCAATAAATTCCACATGAAAAACACACTGTTACATTTAAATATGTATTTACTGTAAGGCAATAGAATATTTTTGTAGAAATTTTATTTAAAGTTGCGCATTTACATGTGACATCATATCTAACACACTATCACACATCGTCACAAAGGCATGACCCACTCCCTTACCCCACTTGGCGCGTGTTATCAGTCAAGGACGACCCCTAAATAGGCCAACCTTAAATACTTAATTTTCATTGGCTTATTTTGTTTGCGTCTCAATAGCCTGTGGGCTATTAAGACGCTAGCGTCTCGATAGCCTGTGGGCTATTAAGACGTTAGCGTCTCAATAGCCACTGCCGTGGCGGATTTAGCTATAGGGCAGGGGGGTGGGTCGCCCCCTCCCCGCGCTCCAGTTGGGTCTAAAATGGCGCCCCTCCTGAGATGCCCTCATGAACACTAAAAAGGTGTAACCAGAGCAACAAAAAAAAAGAAGAATGCTCAACACGAAAAATTTAATCAACACTAAACTGCAATACGACAATAATCGGACAATATTGGCTTGGTAAATTAAATATCGTATTTCAAAACTGTAATATCTGGTTTGGTCAGTCAGGAGCGTCGCTAAGTGAA
Source organism: Radix auricularia (assembly GCA_002072015.1). Classification (NCBI taxonomy): domain Eukaryota; kingdom Metazoa; phylum Mollusca; class Gastropoda; family Lymnaeidae; genus Radix; species Radix auricularia. Next base: position 380,052 of record MUZC01004524.1, on the reverse strand, counting down.
AAAGAATAGAGAAATATTGAAACGAATGATAAACGTGATGTTTTTCTTGATTTTTAGCAAAACAAGGTTTGCTATTCAGAGTACACGGAGAAAATTCGTGCTTTAGACTTTAGTGATGTTAGTTATTGAAATACTTGAAATATTTGTTAAATCACAAGTTTACTAGCCAACTATGATTCCACTTTGGACAGTCATCTAGAGTTTAAAAGGAAAATGAAATTTATTTAAATCATGATGTGCAGATTGATTTAATTCAATCATTTGCATCTGAATTATCGGCAGTAATTGATAATGAACATGTATTTTTTGTAATTATCGATTAGACGGATCATTGATATATTTGAAATTGATAAGATGTCATTTTACGTTTAGTTTCAAAATCAGGACATGTTGTGGAACTACATATTACAAAAGCGAGATATTGATTTCACAATCTGAGGAGGAAAGGCATATGTTGGCTCATCTGTGATGTCTTGAACTAAGAGTGGCCTTCAAACCTTCATACAAAGCCATCTATGTTCATTGTTGTACTCATGTTTTGAATTTGGTCACTATCAAAGCAATGTCTGTAAACAGTGATGTATACAGTTGTTTTTGGTACAGCTGAAAGTTTGTATGCATTCTTTAGGTCTAGTTTACAACGTCTACATACTCTTTTTAAAAAATCGAAAATCTCAATATGAATCAACAGTAAATACTCTGAAATGACTTTTTGATACAAGATGGGCAAGCCCTAGGCCGTAAGCATGCAGTTGGTGCAGTTAATGGATCATTCTCTGCTATTCTAGCCACTCTAGAAGATATAATTTCAAGGCCATCGACATAACATAAAGGAAGTGTCAAAGCAGAAGCAATGCTTTAATAACAAAATATTCTTTTGTTTTTTCTGATGCCATTTGAACAAAAGTTGGTTGATATTTTCATGTTATCAATCCACTTGCAGCTCAAGAGTATTGACATTGCAATTGCAAAACGATTGATCAATGTTGGAAGAAACAAGTTTGTTGAAATGAAAAGCGATCAAGCTTTTTAAAATTCTGAAAGTAGATGTTAAATAATTTATTAACGAAAATTGTTCCAAACTAGATGTTAAAAACAAAATTTAAAGAAACGCGAATTGCAGAAAATAAAAGTAAGGCAGGTGAACTGAGTAGAGATGAAAGGGCTAATGATCCAACAAAAAGTTTTAAATCTGAAACGTGCATCACTATCTTGGATACACTTCTAAAATAAATAGATGATCGATTTAATGACTTTAGGGGCGCAGCTATTTATGTGTATTGTATTGATCCATTACAAATGTTGGAAGAAAATAAAGATCCTCTTCGAAGTTTATGCAAAATTTACAAACACATTTACCTAGAAGAAGCATTCTTGAATATTATACCTTTAAAAATTTCCATGCATCACAACGTCCATCACTATCTAGTGAGCTACAACTTAAAGAGTTTTTACCATTCTTGATTGAAAAATAAATGGAATCAGGTCTCTCTTGTTTGCCAATACTCTATACACATTTACTTGAATCTTCCTGTCATCAATGATTGAAAATCATCAAAAAAATTTTGCGCTCCACAATGACAACGAACGTCTGTCTGGATTGGCACTAATTTCAAATGAACGTGATCTAGGTGAGAACGTTGACTTTGAATCAACGATAAATCGTTTCGCTCCACGTAGAAAGGAATTTAAATATGGCTCAGGGTTCTATATAAATTCGCATAAACTAAGTTTCTTTCTTAGATCAATAAATATACTACTGAAATAAATACACGTTACTATTTTGAAAACTTATCTGTTTATATTGTTTCTTCTGTTTGACTTGTTTGTTAATTTGGAATTTTTACTAAATTAGTAGGCTAATAATTAGTATTGAAAACGGCTGCGGATATTAACGATTAATTTCTCGACTAATCCTTAAAAATTTTAAGGATTAAATTATTTTTAACCATTAATCGACCCATCACTTAAAAATAATTTGAAGTCAAAAAGTAAAAAAAAAAATTTTTTTTTTTAATGCAGCTGATAAATAATTTCCTGAAGATTACACGAACATTTTGGTAATGGCAGTAATGGAGTTTGACTCTGAAGCAGAAATGACGACAGCTCTTCTGATGAATTACTGCGTTACAAAATGGAGATGGAAGTTCTTGAATCCATTAATCCTGTACAATGGTGGAAAATAAATGAAGACCGATATCCGATAAGGTCATTCCTTGCCAAGACCGTTTTGAGCAACCAGTTTAAGTTTTCTCAGTTCCATGTGAATGATTATTCAGTTCGGATGGTTATATTGTCAATTAGATCCACTCATCACTTGAACCAATTAATGTCAACACACTTGTCTTTTTGCGTAGTTGGTGAAAAGTAGATATATAAAGGAGACATGCCAGTGTTATTTAGATTTTCAACAAGAACGTGAAATGAGTGTTACTTATGACATCATAAATTAAAATTTTTGGCTTTAATCGAAATTAACGATTAATTAATCGTTATTTTTTCAAAAGTTAACAATTAAATTTAAATTAATTGTTAACAGCCCTAGTATTTATATATTAGTATATATTAGTATATACTAATGATATTAGTAAAATTTTGCGGCGCCCCCTAAAATTCTCCTGGCCCCCCACGCAGACAAAGCTAAATCCGCCACTGTTTGCAAGACTTAACTCAAACCCATTTTAATTTAATAAAATACGCATTGAACTTAAATCCTAAAATCCAAAATTTTAGTTATCTTATCTAGTTCATTACAGACGCTCCTTCTAAACAGAAGTTTATGGCGTCCTACTCTTATCTATGGTTAGCGTTTAGTCCTGCATTCTTATTAGAGTTTCAAATGTTGATAAAGTGTCTCAAATATAAAGGATTAATAATAAAACAAATACTACAGACCAGAGGCGTCACTAGGGTTGGTGTCACCCGGGGCGGTAGTTCATGGTGTCACCCGGGGCGGTAACTCATGGTGTCACCCTTCATGATTTAATCCATAGAACTCCTTCGTGTTTTCCAGTGCCAAATATCGGGAATATATAGAATTTTATGGTCTGGTGTCACCCGGGGCGGCCCGCCCCCTCCACACTCCTCCAGCGACGCCACTGCTACAGACTGCTAAATTTCTGCTCAATTTGATAACGGCCACGGGAGAGGGGCAGGGCCGGATTAAACTATTTTGCTGCCCTAGTCACAAACTCACATGGGCTCCCCCTCTGTCCTGGGCCCCCGATCTTCCACTGACCGTTTCTATGTTCGATAGTATGCAATAAAAAAATAAAGAAAAAAGTTGTTAACACATATGTTTGTATTACTATCACTCATATAAAACCTACAATGTTTAATTTTGTTATCGTAATAGACTAAAATCATGAAAACAAATTTATCGATGTGAAAGTCAGAAAGAGCATAAATTAAATTTTAAAGTTTTTTTTTCTCTCTAGATTTACATCTGGCAAAGTTTGGGATTACATTATCAAAGTTAATTTTGTGCAAAAGACTGCCTCAATCAAGCAGCAGAGATAAGGAATCAAGGTTTTTTGTATCATTTTCAATTTTCATGGATTTTTGTATGTTTTAACTGAGCAAAAGAGAATTCGGCTGTAAAGTTCATAAGCATTAATGTTATAAATATGCTAATTTCTAAATTTGAATAAGGAAACTCGATGTTGTCTCTAGTACTTTGTATAATTCTACATGACTGAAGGGGTTATTTTCAGATTTTGTTTCACAAAACTTTGCGACGAAAATTTAAATGGAACTGTTGTAATTCAGAATATAAATAATTGTTTTAGAATTCTTTCGCAACACTGAGATGCTTGTGGTACATCAACCAAACCAGACATGAAAATCGAAACTGTTATACCATTATATACCTCTCGTTTACTCATCTCTAACTCAAGTTGGTCAGCAATGGCGTAGAAAGCAGATATATTAAATTTGTCTCTGGCTTTCAGATACCTCAGGGGCATCACTATCAATGGCACATTGCCTTTCAAAACTATAAAGAGTTAAAGTGAATTATAATCCACACTTCAAATCTTTCAAATTTATTCCTAGATTCATGCAAACCAGTGCACGTTTTTCAAGCTCACGTGCTCATTTTGTAGAGCTTGATTGACCCTGTGAAAATTTTGTAAAACTTCTTCCTAAAAGACAAGCATGAGAACAAATTCTAATTCTTGCATCTTTAAAAATTTATCTGCTTCTCTTCTTGTGTCCTCCTTCTGTAACTGTTCTTCTTGTAAACATTCTAACACTTCTATAATCTGCGGATGAAACTTTAGAATACCTTCAGTTGCAACATCACGTGCTTCCCATCTGACATCTGAAAGAGATTTTACCAGCCTTTCATTCACAAGGCACCCTTTCAGAACATTTCAACTGCTTGTTGGAGCTGAGAAAAATTTATAGGTCAGTTGCACTTGTATGAAATAAGTTTTTGCCTCTAAACAAGCGTCAACGGCACTTCTGCTTAGCAGATTTATTGAATGTGCAGCACAGAGTATGTTTATGGAAAACTAATTTTCTTCTAAAAAAAAATGTCTGTATGCCCCTGTAAGAACAAGACATATTAACTGCGTTATCGTTGGACTGACCTCTTCATTTCTGAAAATCAACATTGCAAACTTCATGGAAGTACTTGAATAATTGCTTCACCGGTTTGACTTTGCAGCTCCAAGAAAGTTTTAAAAAAGGCGCTCAATATATATTCCACATATTGAAGAGCAACGGTTAACTGATCTTATCTTATCTTATATGTTACAGACGCTCCTTCTGTACAGAGGATTATTGCGTCCTACGTATTTCTATGGTTTGTGTTTAGTCCTGTATTCTTACTAGAGTTTTAGATGATGATAAAGTGTTGGTTTTCCTGGTTTCTTCAGGCAACCCATTCCACGCCCGAATACCGGACGGAAAGAAAGAAAACTTGTATGTGTTTGTTCTTGCATATGGAATAAGAAAGGTGTTTTTATCTTTATGTCTATTTGAGGATTGTATTAAGTTATCTTTGTGTTGTATTACTAAATTAGAATTATTTGCCTTATGTATAATTACTAATTTACTTTTGATTCTTCTATCCTCTAGTGTTTCAAGGTTTAATGATGTAACTAATGGTGTTACTCTTGTCAGTTTTGAATATTCTCCAGTAATGAATCTGGCAGCTCTTTTTTGGATTTGTTCTAACTTATCAATATTTTCTTTGGTGGATGGGTCCCATACAGAAGATGCATATTCTAGTATAGGTCTCACCAGAGTGAGGTAGCATTTTAGTTTTATATCTTTGTTACATTTGTAAAAGTTTCTTTTTATAAAGCCAAAGTTTTGTTTGATTTTTAATAACTTCATTGACATGGAAAATATCATGTGCTTTGTCTACTGAAAGCTAGAATAAAGCTAGAATAGCCGAAAATATTTACTTCATCTCTAATTACATCAAGCACTTTTGGAACATAATTTCAATCAGTCCTTCACATATAATTTTTGATAAATAAAAAGGATTTATTTTCCTACATTTACTTCATTCACAGTGTGTGATGCTATAAATGGATCAAAGTGACTTACCAACCACAACAACCCTATGTAATTTCCGCTTTGTAAAGATACAAAATTTTCATTTGCCCCTCTAAACTATACATAATACAATTAACATGTTCTCAGTAACTGTACTCTTCATTTATTTGCTCTTCTAGCTCTTGTAGAAGACCTGAGACTTGTCGACGAGCTAAATACATTAAGATTATCAACTAAGGTATAGCACAAACATATCTTTTAAAATATTTAAAACAAGGAGAACAAAAAAAACTCAAAGAAAAATAGCACAAAACAACAACACAAAAAAGCAAAATAAATGGGAAGGAGGCGGAGTATTTTACCCCTCAGGTTATGTGACTAAGTATATATAATGTGTCATTCAATATTAAACTTGCGATATGCCAATGTCTTGTCGGTTAGGCGGGGACACCAGGACAATGTACACATTTTTCTTGAGGAATGTGGTGCCCCCCAAACGTATGGTGCCCCATAAGGCCTGCGCCTTGATGGCCTAATGGTTAATCCAGGCCTGAATGGAAAGGGGTTATAAAAATGTTTAACGTTAACAAAGTGCCCTATGCGAGACAGAGAAACAATAAATAACATTTACAATGACAGGTCGGGAATAGGGTATATTTTAATAATTATCTTCAATATAATGCACACCGCACAGTACGAAAGGAATATATTAAAATTTTTTTCAAGTGCATATAATACGCACCTTGACATCCTTGCACACAAAAAAAAAAAAAAAAATGAATATTCTACATAGAGATTAATAGAGATAATGTAAAAATTCGTTAATTTAATATCACAGTACATTCGATCGATCTGAAATTTTGATAGATGATTCCTATCATCGGCTCGAGTCTGCCTGCAAAATTTCAGCTCGCTACCTTACGAGGAAGTGGTTTGAAAATCGATCCAAATTGCTTTCGGCAAGCAAGCATTCAAGCAGACGGAAAGAGTTAATTTAAAGAATTTAATCCATAAACTCGTTTTAAAAAACACGTTTAAAAAAAAAACAAAAAAAACAAACTATACTATAAATCCTTTATATACGAGACAAAACTAAAAGAATGTTCATTATAATACGATCGCACGAGAATTCAAAAAATATTTTTTTTTAGTTAAGTCTCAAATATAGGTTTAAAAAAAAATCATGTTAAGCCTGGTCCCTTTTTGGACTCAGGGCGTGTTAGCGCATTTTCGTATTATTATGTATCAGTACTTATGTTAGATATCAGCATTATGTAGTTATCAGTAATTGTGTTTAGATTTTAGACATATATTTATGAATTTTCTTGTGTAATGAATATACCTGAAATTTTTTTTTATTTAAAACTCATTTCTTTACATTTTAAAATTTTTTATTTTCTCTTTAATCTAACTACAAGTGGTTTGTGGTCACTGAAATAGGACTCATAAATGAAACATTCTAAATTGTAATCAGCTAATCGCCCAAATACTCCGTCAATTGTTGTTTTATAGATCGTGGTTGCCAATCTTGTTGAAAGTAGTTGAATGTTGAAGCTTGTTTCGAAAAAGTTTTCAATTTCTGCCCCTGAGCCGCTAAGATCTTGATTGAAGTCACCACAAATGATGACGTAAAACTCTCTAAACTTTTACACATATTCATTCTAATGACGTCAACAAAAAAAAAAACTAATACTTTTTGCACGCTATTCGACTTCCGGCAATGGCGGTCGTTGCCTGCACCAGTGTTATCTCTCGATTCGCAATGTATTTTGGTAGTTTTAACGGGGTTTTTTAACAGATCGAGTAACTGAGTGTTGATGCACAAATGGCAGGTCAGGACATAAAAAAAACATATATACATCATGGATCTAGGACTTATGGATGCTGAGATCTAGGGTGATGACAGACGGACGGACGGACAAAACGGGTGCAATAGCGCATTCGACTTCTCGAAAATGAGCTAAAAAAAACAAAAAAAAAATCTACTCTCTGTCTGCTGAATCTCAGCTCAATCTGAACACGGGAAAAGGTTTATATAAACATATATAACATAGTGCGTATCGTGAGACAGATTGACAGTTATTGGCATTTACATTTAAAGTCATTTACAGTTCGGGAATACATTTGAAAAAAGTATTGTCAATATAATACGCACCGCAAAGAGCAACAAAAATTTTTTGTTTATTAAAAAAGGTAGTTCAATATAATACGAACCACGTCATTCTTGCTTAAAAATTAGCATACCACATGGAGATAAATAGAGATAATATAAACATTCATTAATTAAATTCCAGTACGTTCGATCGATATGAAATTTTGATACATCTTTTTTTTTTATTATCGCCACGAGTCTGCTTGAAAAATGTCAGCTCACTAGCATACGGGGAAGTAGGTTAAAAATCGATCCAAAGTTAGTTCGTTACTCAAGCAGGCACCACGAGTTAATATAAAGGATTTAAAAAGGAAACAAAACATTAAAACTTTACGAAACGCCCAAGTATCGAAACGTCCTGTAGGCGAACTGTCCTGGGTCGAAACGCCCGGGGTCGAATCGTCCGGGGTCGAAGTGTCCGACCACCAGATGGTTGATAGACCGGTGGCGATTGATCCATCCATCAAATATCATACAATGTTTAATTACTTCAGCAATTTTTAGTTTTGACCGCTTACCTCACGGCTTAATAAACATCATCTAGTGCTGTTCCAGTTAATGTCACAGTAACATGTGCCAGTGTTGGTATGTTAGGGGACTTTGGGTTATCCACTTCACCCTCCCACCTCGTGACGTCATAGTTGAACTTTGAATAGGGTCATTTTCGGTAATGAAGCAAACATTTCAAATCTTTTTAAATCGACCTTTATTTTAATTTAATCATATTTATATCCGTGGAAATTATTACCACAGGACAAGCGAGAATTTAGAGTCAGTATTTCTTAAACATGGCAGTGCTGCTGCAAGTTGACATACAAAAGTAAGCTTTATCCCGCCGGTTACTGGAAATACTTGTGGCTAAAGTAAAGACGAAGCGAGTGAAGACATTGAAATACAACTTATCACTCCTAGGGCAGGGAAAGTGTCAGGTTAAAGTTGACGACAGTGGTTGGTTAAAGTTGATGACAGTGGTTGGTTAAAATTGATGACAATGGTTGGTTAAAGTTGATGACAATGGTTGGTTAAAATTGATGACAGTTGTTGGTTATAGTTGATGAATGTGGCTGGTTAAAGTTGATGACAGGGGTTGGTTAAAGTTGATGACAATGGTTGGTTAATGTCAAGGAATGTGGTTGGTTAAAGTTGATGACAGTTGTTGGTTATAGTTGATGAAAGTAGTTGGTTAAAGTTGGTGACAGTGGTTGGTTAAAGTTGGTGAAAGTGGCTGGTTAAAATTGATGAATGTGGCTGGTTAAAGTTGAAGATATTGGCTGGTTAAAGTTGATGAATGTGGTTGGTTAAAGTTGATGAAAGTGGCTGGTTAAATTTGATGAATGTTACTGTTTAAACTTGATGTTATTGGCTGATTAAAGTTGATAAACGTGATTGGTTAAAATCTAAAATCTCCAGTACCTGATGAACAAAAAATCAAAAATGTTTAGGACTTGTTAAATATAGTTCACAAAGGCTTATTCCTCCCTTGTGGAATGGAACACTTAAGTAAAATATAGTTCATTTGTTTACTAAATTTTCAAAGAAAAATTTATTAAAAAACCTACATCACACAATCATAAGGGTGCTATCGAATAATTTAAATTTATTCATTAACTTTTGAAAAGTTACAGATTAATTTATTCTATAATTTTTATTAAAGCTGGAAATAAAATGTAAGACGTCATTAAACTGAAAATTTCATAAAATGCCAAAAGTAAGTATTTAATCTAAAAAAAAAAATCTTTGGAGATATATTTAAATATATCTTATCTTATCTTATCTTAGATATACAGACGCTCCTTCTATGCAGAAGATAATTGCGTCCACAGACCATGAGAGATGATCTGTTGGCAAGTGATGCAGCGGTCACAGGCCACGGCTATAGGGGTTCCACGCATTACCCCAGCCGCCTAACTATTGTCTAGTTAGGTACCCATTTGGAGCTGGGTGACTCGGGGACTCCTCAGGCCGCGAGAACAAATCCTCACCTTCGTGTGGATTCGAACCCGTGACCATCGGTATGACGGTTGAGAGCGCTACCTCTCGACCACCACGTCCCACTAAGTAGGCTAGTTCAATTTAATGCCAATGAATTTAAATTTTGTTGTTGTTAATTAAGTAAAAACATTTTTTAAAATATCATTTTCCTTATAAAAACTGCTTATTTTAATGTTTATAGTTTAAAAATATCTTTTTTTATGGAGAAGTTTGAACGTTAAAAAAAAAAAAAAAAAAAAAAAAATCCAATTAGCATATTTAGATCTATTAATTAATAATTATTTATTTATAAATCGAAAAAAATAATTAAAATATTTTCTTTCATTTTAATCTCTATTTTATCGATTAAAATAATTTTTATGGATACAAAAATGTAAACCGATTAATCGAGAAACTAATCGTCAATTTCCGCAGCCCTACACAACTATGTTCATATTCTGTCCTTGTGAATCTCAAAACTTAGCATTATTTGTGTGAAGCGGGAAATAATAAGTAGACTAGGTTTCAAGAAAAATCTGATTTTAATTATCAGTCTCCTCAATTTAAAAAAAAATAGAATGCTACCAAACAGTTTTAGTATTCAAGAATTTATTTCCGATTTAAAGTTACGAAATTCAACAATTTTCTGGAGGTCCGCTCTACCACTACCTCGAGCACCTACTAATGCGCGCCAATCGTCTAATCAAAAGCACATGATGGGGCCTCTTCGATGGGACTTAGCCTGTCTTTCTTTCGCTGCGTGCCGATCTGACATAGAAGAACCGGAACCTGTATCCATGTGGATTCGGTGCATAGAACGCTTACACCGGCCCCGGACAACTGTAAGTTTCGCCGCACCAGGGCATTTTTACCGAAACGTTAGGCGCCGCCTTCGACACAGGCGGCCCGTCATCCCTGCGCCAACATGTTTCTTTGAAGATGAAATCTTCCTCGGCGCCAGTTCTCGGTTAGGCTCGTCCGACACGTTGTTCGGCGTGCAGGAGATTGAGTCGGAGCTGGTCTCTGACTACGCCACTCTCAGCCCACCGTGATCACCGGTTACCGTGGTCCCGCTGGACGATCTCGTCAGGGCCCTCGACCTGGAGTACAGCACTGCCCCAGAGTCACCGGAGGAGGAGAAAATGGAAATGAAGGAGGAAGCAGCCGTGATGACGATCAGTGAAGCGGGGATCAAGACGCTTGTCCGGCTGCGAGAGTTTTTCAAGCTTGTCGTTTTCCAAATAACGCTTTTATTATGATACATATACGTTCAAAATAAAAACCAACAATAACGGCCCTTTTAAGGGCCACATCTTTATTCGCTCCATTCAATATCAGGTTTTACGTTTCAAACTATTCCTCTTAATTACCAATAATCCCAAAAATAAAATATATTCAATTAATCTTAAGTATCCACTTTCTTTGTGTGTGTCTCTTTCTGCCCCTTTCTGGCTCTTGGTCTCTCTCTTATTCTTCTCTCTCTCTCTCTCTCTCTCTCTCTCTCTCTCTCTCTCTCATACTAACTCTTGTGTCTCTTTCTCTCCTTTTCTGTCTTTTGTTCTCTCTCTTTCTCTTTATTTTTCTGTCTCTTAATGGCTAATGCTCTAACTGTTTCTGTCTTTTTATCTCTCTCTGTGTCTCTTTCTTTCAATTTCTGGCCCATGCTCTCTCACTGTATGTTTTTAGTTCTGTTCCTTTTAACGCTATTGCTCTCTCTCTTTCTGTCTCTCTCTCTCCCCCCCCCTCTCTCTCTCTCTCTGTGTGTGTGTGTGTGTGTGTGTGTGTGTGTGTCTGTTATTAGTCTATTTGCCCCTTTCTGGCTCGATTAGTAATTAAACTTAATTTTTATGTTCAGGGGAAATAATTCTAGATTACATTAAATGTCAATTCAAAATCAGTAATTCTAAAAGTAAACACAGTATGACGTCATATCCCCTCACGCTGCATCACACCACGAATGTGTCAATATAATGCGCACCACGCAACAATCTAAAATAAGCATTCACAAAGTGGGAAAACCCCATTGCATATCATTCTTGATGAAATTAAAAGTAATCTTTAAAATAAATAATTTTGAAAACAAACAAAATAGATCAAATTGTTTTATAAAAAATGCTGCTAAAATTAGGGGATTCTAACAATTACAAACATTTTAAAAATTCAGTCATCAACATTGTTTTAAATATTATTAGATATCATTTGGCGTTTGTTTTATTCCGATAGATGTTATGTTTTGCGAGAAATTGACAAAATAGTAATATTTGTTCTTTTTTTTTTTTTTTTTTTTAAACCAGGTAGGCTAATCCAGAAAATAGTTTCGATATTTTTTTTTTGGCCGTTGCACATCCTTGGGACCTACTTAGCATAATAGCAAAATACCCGAACCCTCTGTCTGGTATGGTTCAGGAGGAGTTACAAGTGCAAGCGCGACAGACATGTCAAATATATATAAACGCAATGTATGACATTGGAAATTGCGTTAAAAGGAAATATATCATGACATTGAAAATAAAATATTGATTACTGAGGCGTCATTAGCTTTGGTGTTGTCCGGTTCGAAAACTCATGATGTCACCCCTCACAATTTGCGCCTTAGTTCTCATCCAAGTCAGCTAGTGCCAAATTTCAGGAACATAACATAATCTTTAGTAAGGTTTGTAAATTAAGGTTCGATATCTACCAATGCAATAGGAGAAAAACTAAATTCAAGGCCTGTAGGTAAAAGATGGTAAGAAGTTAAAAACTAGGAATCGTGGAGAAAAAAATATTTCTTTCTTATTTTAACATTTTATTTTAACATTATTTTAAAGTATTATTGCTATATTATTGTTAGATATCAGTAATGTTTTGATTTTGACAAACTTACATCTAATTTTGTGTGTCTATTGTAGATAGTTAATAATTATTTATAAAGTTTATAGCTTTGAAAATCTCCTGACACTCCTGTGGCTTGAAGCCACAGACACACAGACCTTAAAAAAATAACACGTAAGCTAACTGAGATACATGGGAGAGATTCTTGAACTCCACCATATAATTCAGCTATGCATTTTATAACGTCAATTACGGACCAGTCCTTGGCCAATATCTGAATATCTGCTGCACTTTCAGGTGCATCCTCAGCCTTTGACTTTAAAAAAGTGATGTTAAGTGAATATTATTTATAAATGGACCAACTTAATTACCGTTAGTTTTGAATGAACTATAATCTATCCTCAACAGGGTTGATGTTAACAGTAGCATACGAATCATTGAGATCTGTTAAAAGATGAAAGGTCACAAACTAGACCTAAAGGGGGACATTTTACCAGTGATCTTATTTTATGTTGAAGTCGATTTGAAATTAGGACTTGCACAAACTTCCTTAAAATCTCATCTTACCATTTCTGAAAGTAGATTACTTTTATTTAACTTGAAGCTAACAGAGAGAATACTCTGCCCCAGTGTAAAACATAACCTACATGTTAAGGTGGGAATATCCCATAAAATACAGAATGGTTGCTCTCAAGATTTGATAAAAGATACAAAACATTCTCAAATATTTTTTTGTCTAAACGCTTTTGATTCTGATGAGACCAAATTTAGCTGTCTCATAATAATATCTTATGTCTACAGTTGATGCCATGCCCTCCACTCTGAGGTAGTTTACTTTGTTGCAAAGCTCAGCAGACCCACTTGTTACTGCTTAGTGAAAGCAACTTTTTGATCATGGTAATCATTTTAATTATACGTGTTTGGGGGGGGGGGGGGCTATTTTTAACAAGACTTTTCATATTACTAAATTAACATTCATTTTTTAGAAAAATTTGTATTAATTTTTTTTTTAAAAAACATTTATTATTTCTAGGAACTGACGCCTTCTATTGATAACGAATACGATTTATTTAGGTAATTTTAAGTAACAAATAAATAAGGAGAAAAATACCCGAGGCGAGAAATTTATATGATAATCAAAAGCTTATCTTATATGTTACAGAAGATTATTGCGTCCTTAAACAAGGATATCCGTATATGAATAGATCTAATGTTTATGCACAGTAGGTGACACAAAAATTGTTATAGATTCTACAAGACAATACCAAATTCGCGTAGGTCTATTGTTTCCTTTCTTTTCTAACAGAAAATGCGCATTATTTTCTTCTAAAAATTTGGTGTTGAAGTTACTTAGCGAACATATTAAATGTATTGATTTGTAAATGATGTCGATAACTTTGAACTGCTACTTTTTATTGACGGGCCTCATAAATTGGGGGGGGGGGGGTAAGATAAAGGAAAAGTACCGAAAACTTAAGACTAGGAATTACAGAGTTGGTGAGGTGGGTTGGGTAAAGGTATAAAACCTAGAGGTAGTGTAGCGTCACTTTGTTTCAATTATGTATTACTTTTGTTGTTTTATTTTAATCATAAATTCTAAAATCGAAATCATGAAATTTATTGAGACCGAATATTTTAGCATTTCTTAATTTAAAAACGTTAACAGTTAAATCCTTCTGACTGATGTTGATATATTGTAATAGACTTTGCCATCTTCCAAGTGTTCCCATTGGTCGGAAAAAAAATTGGGTGGCTGGTCGTCTGCCAATGAGGTTCCATGATGAAGACTGTTGATTGCGGCTATTCAGCGTGGATTAATAGATTGTGCTGACCCAACCGTGTCCAACGTTGTCCCAAGTTCGAGCACGACAAGCTTGGTGGGCGGGACCAAGAGGTCGTTCGAGGGTCAAGACAACGACAGCTGCCGAACGAATCAACTGACTCGAACCAAGTTGATCCCATAACTTCATGATTTAAAGGTAAGCCAGGTTGAAGTTCAGTTTCATTCCGCTCACTAGAGCTGATCTCACACGTTGATCTTCGTTACTTGCTTGCTCTTTAGCGCATTTCTCTGTGCGTTATTTTAATAAGTCTAAGCCCAAAAGGTCAATATCATAGAAAGTTTAAGTGCTTGTGTGTATAATTTTACTACAAATTTGAGAGGCGTCGAGGAGTTTTGGTTAAAATAACTCATTTACAAATAATTACTCATTATGGCCGAGGGTAAAATTGTCCGAAAATTTGATTTTGATCTGGACGGCGACTTCTTCTCGGAGTTTCGCTGCCAGGAGGGACCAGTACTCGGTGTTGGCCTCTCTGGGGAAGTTGTCCTGGCAACCAGCCTCGATGATCCCAATGTCCTGAGAGCCGTGAAGAAGTTCGAGCTGCGAGGACCTGGGGGCAGTGACGAGGACGCGGTCAGGGATGAGACGACGCTGAGACACTACCTTAGGGAGGTGGACATCATGAGACGCCTGCGTCATTCGAACGTGATGTCGCTGTACGCCGCTGTGAGAACCCCTGGGTACCTGGCCCTGGTGATGCCGTACTGCTCCCATGGAACCTTGAGCTCCCGTATAAAGACTTTGTCGTTTGTCCAGCAGGCGTGCTTCATCAAACAGGTATTGTTTTTCAACTCCTCTATACACATATCTGTTTTATTTTTACAATCCTACTCTGCAATTACTTAACAATGTCACATAGCTCTTAGTCATTCGTCTTGATCAATTATTCAACTGATTTTAAATGACACTATCTCTTAGAGAAAACGAACAGTGCGTTAGACACGGAGTTCTGTTGAGGAAAAAACACTAAAAAACAACTCAGCACTCTTCCCGAATTGAGTCCTTCAAGTATAATGCGTCAATTCGAGTGCAACGTTTAGCTGCCTATCATCATGTTACAAATTCAGAAGACGCGGTGTTATTGGGACTTTAGATATATAGACCAGACATTGACTCAACCTAAGTTCCAATTATTTCGATTATTTATTTAAATTATTTACTCGAGGCCGAGTATCAGGAATGTTTATATTTTCCTGTGTATATATATATTTGTCAGTCGTGGAATAACTCATGTCATGTGATGCTCCATACTGCGAAATGACTATAAGGGTCATTAAAAAATATTTTTTTATTTTAAGCTCAAAAATCTTTATCTGCAACCAGAGACTTAGTTACGTATAGTAGACTGAATTAACCCTCTTAGCAGGCTAAAAATTCCTAATTAAAAGAAATATTTTTAAAAAATAGAGGGTACCGTTAAGCTCTGTCTCTGTGCAGTATTTGATTCAAATAAAAGAAACCCATGTCTAGCAATACAATAAGGATGTGATTACCATCTGTATAGAAGGAACCCCTGCAATAAGACACGACAATGCAAATTTTCATAATTTATCTTTGATCAGATAACCAAGGCCGTCGCCTACTTGCACAGAAAGAACATCATCCACGGCGACATCAAACCACAGAATGTCCTCATCGATGACAACGACAACGCCATGCTTGCAGATTTCGGGCTGTCCAGGGCCGTCCCCAACCAGAGGGTGGAGATCTTTGTGGACTTTGGCACCCAGTCCTACAGGGCGCCGGAGACTTGGGACGATGAAAGAGTCAATCCTTTTAAGGTGAGCACTTAGAGAACAATACTGCATCTGAAATTATTTACTTTGAAAGTTATCGGGAATCTCTGGACATAATTAAATATTTAGAAAAATGGAATAAATCAACTAATATAAACAAAGAAATCAAAAATAGAACTGATGTCATCGTGGTTATGGTATTAATATTCCTGTAATTGTATATATTTATGTAGTCATCATAAGGTTTGGAGGGTTGTTTAAATTTCACTACATATTAATCATATAATAAATAAAATCAATCTAAAATTATGTTTGTTTTTTAATGAATGACTTTAACTTCAAAAGCAAAACTAAGGTAACACAGAAAAATTCGCTTTAAAAAATTATTGGATACAATTTCTTTTTGAAATTCCAGATTATCTTAAAAAATTATACATTTGGGAGAAAATGTCGCCGTTTCTGTATCAATAATTACGAGAAGCAATATATTATAACAACAACTACAATAATAATAATATTTTTTTCATGTTCCCATTTCTCAGACTGACATGTACTCATTGGGGGTGACCATATGGGCAATCGTCACAAAGAAGCGACCCAAATACTGGCTCAATTTCTTGGAAGAGCTGGACGCCGTCGCACATGTGTCTGGGAAATATAAGTGAGGAGTACTTTCATTTTCTTTAATTAATTTTTTTTTCTATAAAAATATGTTAGGCTTCAAACTTTTATTATTACAGCGTCTTTGTGTGGGGTGGAAAAAAAAAGGTGGGGGGGGGGGCTTATAATAAAATGCAAGTTAAATATAAACCAGAATATAGAAACATCTCGTTAAGTGAGAAATTAAAATATTCACTTATCAAAGTTTCTGGTCGGGGAAAAAATTTCGGTGGCATAACTAAAAAGTTTTTATTATCATAAAATGCGTTGCTTATTTAGATCTAGGTATTTTTCGGGAACTCCAGCATCGCCTTTGCTTCCGAGTTATTTTCAGCTCACTACAATTTCACAGATGTGAATAGCTAATACTATATGTATATAGTCTATATGTGTGTGTGTGTGTGTGTATGTTCAGAAATGTGTTTACTCAAATATCTCATTGACTGTTACCAAGAATTTTCAGCGAAGTTTTCTAATAATTTCCCCAGGAGAATCTTGTCTTCCTTGCTGGTTGTCGACCCAACGAAAAGATTAACGGCCTCGGAGGTTCTGGAAGATCTTTAATTGTTTGTTGTGCGCCGCGCAGGGAAGATGCGGCCTATTTCTGAAGACGCGGCCTATCTGCGGAAGTGCAAAGTGACAGACACCGTTACAGCCCATCGGATATGGCGGTGTGTCATGTGACAGACACAGCTGCAGCCCAGCAGCTAAGGCCCAGTGTCAGACATTGATTTAAACCAGCAGATACGTGACAGATAGTGACAGAGTCTATGACTTTCCAGCATATACGGGGATATATGAGATGTGACACGCACTGATTTGCTCAGCATATATGTTATATCAGAGGTTTGAGCTCACGACTCACTTTCTCTGGTGCCATCAGACTCATCGATGTTCCGGGATGTCTATTGATAAACAGGAGGACATTTTTTACCATTCCACCCCCACCCCCCCCCCCCCCCCCCCCAAAAAAAAAAAAAAAATTAAAAAAAATTTAATGTATATCTCACAAATTAGCCGACTGTTTTAAACGATTCTCCTCTTGGGCACTTTTCCAAGTGTACGGCCCCTCCACCCCTACCCCCCTGACATTTTTCAGGGCCTCTCCACAGTTACTGAAAGTGACGGTAAGGATTATTCGTTGTTCATTTGACTAAGTGACATTACTGATGACAATCTAATTAGGTGACAATATTTCACTGGAGATGTGACAACGCCAGGCCATTTATATGTCTCAATTTCATTCAAAATTTAAATCATGAAATTTTTTGTTTTTAATCCGATAAGTCATTGATATTAATTTCTTTGTGTTTATGCTCATTGTTATAGAGATCTTAGAAAAAATTCTGACATCTTTAACCTTGACAGTATGCTTGTTGATTGTAAGCATTAAAATGTGTCATTGTCGGGTATTGATTATATAATAGTTTATAACATAAGAGGTGATTAATAAAATAGAATGTGTTAACTTTCAAAGATAACAAATACATTTATTTAAACCATGCAATTTGGGAGTCATATATGAGAAAATATTTTTTTAAAAATTACATTTTAGTTTTCTGTGAAAATATCCAGCTATGTAAAAAAATGTTTGTCTCGTGTCAAGTGTATAAATTGAATAAAATTTTATCATTTAATGACCATCAAGTTTGTCTTAATCTCAGTGAAGCTGTTTTCGTCAATGTTTATTTAACCTGTTACAGAAATGTATTTAATTTTAATTGTATGGCCAACAAATATTCTATTAGAAAAGACAACGATTTCCCGATAAGAAGATTTATGAAGGTGTTCAGAGCGTCCCTCTATAGCATGAGGTCAATAAACAGAGACTTTTTTTTTTATAAGATCGGTGCCATGTAATAGTTATGGTAGTCGATTGAAATCTGCATACACACTGTGTTGATTTGTATTAGCATCTAGATGTATTCCTCAAGTGTGATAAAATATATTATGATCTAACTGCAGGTCAATGATAAGGTTCAATCTATCATTAATAGTATGATCTAACTGTAGGCCAATGATAAGGTCTAGTCTATAATTAATATTATGATATAACTGTAGGCCGGTGGTAAGGTCCAATCTATCATTAGTATTATGATCTAACTCTAGACAGGGGTTAAGGTCTAGTCTATAATTAATACTATGATCTAACTGTGGTCTGGTGGTAGGGTTTAGTCTCATTAATATTATGATCTAACTGTAGGCCGGTGGCAAGGTCTTGTCTATAATAAATATTAATTTGTAACTGTAGGCGAGTGATAATGTTTTGTCTCATAAATATTAGGATCTAACTGTAGGCCGGTGAGAAGGTTTTTTCGATCTCAATCCGACGTTACACAGGTTTATTTAGACGCCATGTTGAAGTCATCCACTTTATAATACCAAACGTTATTCAAGTTTACGATATCAATTGATTTTTTTTTTGGTCTATCTGTTTTATAACGATAGGCATAGTTAAATTCTAACAAAAAAGGCAGCAACAAAATGCGTAATGAACACGCTCTCTTTAAGTCAAGCTTCACTGAGCCTCTGAAAAGATGGTGTGTACTATCTCTCCCCCCCCTCTCAAACAGAGTAAGGATTGAGCCTTCAATTTGTAGTTTACCAGATTGCAGGTTTACGTGGATTTACCCCCCCCCCTTCCACCTTTTCCCAATGGTTTGACTCGGATGTTTCCATGCTACATAACGAGTGTCAAGCTTAGAGCACTGCGCCACATTCCCCCCCCCCCCCACCCAGTTGGCGCTGTGGCATATTCTTTGATTGAGGCGGTCAGATAGTGACCGACGTTCACTCGGGTAGACCAGGTGAGACACCAGGTTGTCACAACCCGTAACGTCAACAAATCCTCACCAGAGGGGAGATAAGCGGGTGTCTATTGAAAACGGAAGATAAAAAAGAAACTGGTACAAGCTTGAGTTATGCCCCCATGTTAAGCGCCCAAGACTCGTGACCACAAAAGAGCGCTAACTCGTTTTACCTGGATGCAGGCCGTATCATTAAAGAAAATACTGAACAATTAATTTCAAAACAAAATCAAGCAGCCTCGCCCTTTTCTGTTGTTAAAAAATGGCCTCATATCTTTTTGGCCTTTGTGGACATATCTTGAGGCTTTAATTTATTCTTACACTGTTGTCGACAAACTAAAGAATTACATTTGTATAGCTTCATTTCTTCTTTAAAACTATGAGTATAACCGTCTCAGACTTCAAAATCTAAATGAGAAGGTTACAGTTTTATAGAAGGGATCAATTAAAATTTTTATTTTAGAAAAAGCTACCCTTACACCAATAAAACTATGGTAAGTTAAGTTAGATGTAACCTCAGTTGCCCCTTCTACACCCATCGTCGTCCAATGATTCAACTGATGGGTATAGGAAGGTTTAGGAAGGTAGAGGCGATACTTTTCCCCCCGACAGTTACGTTTTGTTCTATTTTTTCCAACACACACATTCAAACACTAGTAAGGTAATGGACACGTAACTCATGTTCTCTTTTAATTTGCCGGTGCTCTGGCTGAGAGGCCAAGGGTGTCCTTGAGTTCAGCAAGCACCGAATGAGTACCTGACATTAGTTAGGTAAAGGCGGCTCATTGTTCCCGTTGACAAGGGTGTCCCTGAGTTCAGCAAGCTCAAATGAGTATATGACATTAGTTAGGTAACGGCGGCTCCTGATTCCCGTTGACAAGGGCGTCTCTGAGTGCTCGAAGCTCCGAACGAGTAACTGACATTAGGCAGGTAAAGGCGGCTCCTGATTCCCGTTGACAAGGGTGTCTCTGGGTGCTCGAAGCTCCGAATGAGTACCTGACATTAGGCAGGTGAAATTAAAGGCGGCTGGGCATTGCACTACATAATATCCTCATACGTCATGGCCACAGAAATTAGTGAACGCTGTTTCCTTTGACACATTGCTAAGCGTAGCTGGAAAAGGCAAGCTTTGCGTTGTTTACATTACAGCTCACGGTAGTTGGGGAGCAGTTTGACTGATTTTGTCTTTTTTTAAAGATCGCTTGATAACGAATCATTGATGTAAGGTGTCAGTCGGCGACCGTTGGTCATTGCAGCGGCCATGTTTACCTTTATGGTCACTGTTCATGTTATTAGTGACCGCGACGCATTGAATAGGAAACAACAAAAACATGGACACAAAGCCGCTGGTCAAGCTTGAGTCGCGTTGAGGCGGGCGCTATCAATGACCAAAAAAACAAGGGGAAGATAACTCGTCCTACGTAACTAGGGGAAAGAACTGGAAGTTCAAACATCTTGAAATGTTCAGATCTGTCAATATCAAAGATGCCTTTATCAGCGTTTGAACGCCGTCTTAAACGCAAGAGACCAACTCTTACATTTAACCCCACAAAAGAAGTCTACAGCAGTCCAATTGATTGGTCGTCCATAAAGATTAAATCTCTGGAGGTCCATAGAAGTATTAATGATGTGACGACATAGAGGTCTACTTCTTGAGACGCACACAGAATAACACTTATATTTCTGCTATGTACAGAGATTACAAGCTTGAGTATTTAATATCTCCTCATCTCTAACTGCACGAGTCTTGATTTAACGTGTTCACGTATTAAACGATCCAAGATACATATCTTAAACAACTTAAAGATGCATGCTCTATTCAATGTAGCCCCAACGAGAATGAAAAGTTCACCTTAAAGCTGCCCCTCTCAGCTGACAGTGCAGATAAATTAAGAATACACATTTAAGTTTTTTAGGTGGTCAAAAATTGTCTTTGTTATGAACCCTGATGTTAACTTTAATAATCCAAAATGAGGTTTTAAGGGCATGGCTTACATCTACAACCTCAGACGTTAGACTAAATAAAGCGTTAAATACAACAGGCAGACGACCAAACATTTTTTCCAAACAATCCGTTAAAGAAAAATAAAAATGTACAAAAACTATTTATTGTTTATTTTATTGAAATATATATGTATACAAAAACTTCTTGAAGAACCCTCAGGAATTATGTAGCCGTTGATTAACGTCGCAGGTTTTTAAATGACCAACACGGAGCAATCACGGGATTTATCTAAGATTCATTCACTAAATAGAAGTCTAGCAGCCTAAGACATTCTCCACAACAATGCTGCTAGTTACTGTCTTTTGGTATCGTAATGACATAAACTTTCGTGCGGTCATTCATTTCAGGTAAACTATAAACAAAGCGCATTAGCTGCTAATCATCACTTACTAAAGGCCCCCACCCTTCCACCCCAAATTGGGGTCAACTGAGTTGACTGGTTGTCCAGGTGGTCAAGGGCTGCACGTCACCAATCTTGGCGCATGGCTGCGGTAGTGGAGATACGTCATTTGTCTATTGATACCGTGGTGGTGCTGGGTGGGGGTGGGCATGCAAAAACAACAACAAAAAGGACAAGCTTGAGGCGCGTCAAATGGTCGCACGCCAATGGATGACCGCCACCTCAGGGGGATGATCACCACATCAGGGGCAGTTATTCGTCCAACTGGAAAAAAATAAGAGCGGGCGCAGAAAGTCACTCGAAGTTTGACTTTATCTGAATGTCTGCTGTAAATTAAGTCAGTTCACTTTTAAGACTTACACCGATCTTGACGTGTTGCTCTCTGCCAGTGAAATAACAATTGGAACTCTTATATATTTCTTGTTGTTGCTGTAGCTGCTTCAGTTTGATTCTTGACTATTAAGGAGCTGCTGTAGTTTTATATTGCTTCTCGTGCAGTTTCGTTTTATTTCATCCACGCGAGTTCTAGATCCCGAGTTAACTCTTCTGTGGTATTATCAGATGGCTACCAGAAGACTTGCGCCTCAACTGGACGTTCTGCTGGACAATGATTTCTTCGTCGAGTTTCGCCTGAAAGAAGGACCGGTAATTGGAAGCGGATTGTCCGGAGATGTTGTCCTGGCGACCAGCACCGATGACCCGAAGGTCCAGCGGGCGGTCAAGAAGTTCGAACTGCACGGACCCGATGCCGAGGAAGAAGATGACATTCTTCAGGACAAGGCGACGCTGAGGGGTTTCCTGAAAGAAGTCGCCACCATGAAGCGTTTACACCACCCAAACATCATGCCCATCGTGGCCGCTGTGAGGACCCCTAGGTACTTGGCCCTTGTGATGCCCTACTGCTACAAAGGGGCGCTGAATTCTCTCATACCGAGCCTGCTGTTATCCCAGCAACGCAAGTTAATGAAGCAGGTAAGGGTTTATTATTGTATTCAAAATTATCAATTTGTATTGATGGATGATATGTTTTATTGGTCTACCTGTGTTTGATCTGATTACCTAAGCCCTGTGATCAGACGTGACACTTCAACAGGTCAGTGTATCTGTTTTAAGAAAACAAATGTTATTTAATCTATAAATGGTTATACAAAGTCTTAAAGAGATATTTTAGCGCAGACAATCCCAGCCCATCTTCAACTATGGAGACCGGAAATCATCACCTGGGGTGAAGAGATGAAAATGTAAATTGAGTGTACACTTTCTTGAAACCTCCTATGATTAGAGAACACGCGATTTTATAATTTTATTTATTTAACCGTCCAACGTAAGATGCAATCGGCGCCCGTTCTTATCAACATTTGGCCCTGTGTCCGTTGTCTTTTCCCCTTCAACATTTTTATTTGCTGCACAATGTAAATAAAGAGATCGAAGAAATTTTCTCCCGGAACATTAGTAGTTTGAAATATTGATAGAAATTATCTGATCCATGTTATTTAACAATATGATTTCCTCCACATTATCACTATGCTACTGTTTTCATTGTTCAAGACAATTTAACACTCAGATGTATTGCGCAATTCTTTAAAATTCAATGTCAAAAACAACAATTTTATTTACTATAATCAAGTTAGTTTGTTATGTGTAACATTTATTATTACTTTTGAGTTTCATCGGGTAAGAATTTCTTTGCAACATTCCTTTTTAACATTTTTTTTTTATAAAATAAGAATCAACATCATTTTAAGAACTCCCAAAAATAATTTTTCCTCTTACAGTAGTTTAGAGAAATCTTGCCCTCTTCCGACTTTTATTTAAAATTAAGCCATGTGTCAAAAACGTATGCAAGAGCTTATGCCATAAAAAAGAAAATATTTGTATTCCATTTAGAGTTTTAATTTTTTTTGTAGGTGATATTGTGTAGCTTAAATTGAAAAAAATTTAACAAAAACAAAGATAAAACGAAAAGGGAACAAAATATTTAAAATTTAAGATTCAAAAGCATTTTTGGTGGTAAATACCCAGCCCACAATTTCCCCGAATAGTCTGTAACCGCAAGCCCCAGAGTCAAAGGACAACACAAAGCAAAAAAAATCTGTAATCATTCCTGTCACACATGCCGTCTAGCACGAACAAATAACGCTATGCATAAAGCAATTATCAGAATCAATTTTTCCCAAATCTCTAACACTTACAGATTGTATACCTATCAATTTTTCCGATCTCCAAAGCTTATAGATTGTATCACAATCCATTTTTCTCTGTTATATTCAATACTTACAGATTGTATTTCTATCAATTTTTCCCTGTTCTCCAACACTTGCAGATTGTATTACTATCAATTTTCCCCTGTTCTCCAACACTTGCAGATTGTATTACCCTCAATTTTTCCCTGTTCTTCAACACTTGCAGATTGTATTACTATCAATTTTTCCCTGTTCTTCAACACTTGCAGATTGTATTACCATCAATTTTTCCCTGTTCTCTAACACTTGCAGATTGTATTACCATAAATTTTTCCCCTGTTGTCCAACACTTGCAGATTGTATTACCATCACTTTTTCCCCTGTTCTCCAACACTTGCAGATTGTACGAGCGGTGGAATATCTCCACAGGAACAACGTCGTCCACGGCGACATCAAGCCCCACAACATCATCATCGACGACAACGGCGACGCGCTGCTCTCCGACTTCGGGCTGTCCAGGGCCGTCCCCAACCAGAGGGTGGAGATCTTCGTGGACTTTGGCACCCAGTCCTACAGGGCGCCTGAAACTTGGGGAGAGGATCGTGTCAATCCGTTTAAGGTGAGAAGAAAAGTTGATACAATCTTCCCTAAATATACATTTGACATTTCAGAAAGAACTTCAGGTTGTAGGGCTTTGTGCATCCAGGGATGAGGGGGGGGGGTTGATAGGCCATTGTGTCTATACAAGAAAGTTAGATTTTTATCATTTATAATTTCTTTAACATTCTCGCCTGTCATGACTCTGCCGTTCATGATCTTACTTGTAACAGATAGCTTAACTTTCTCAAGATCTTGATGACACCGGATTGTGTCCAGTTATCAGTATTGAGATTAGTGTTGCACTTAACTTTTAGTGCTATTTATAAAGAGACGATTAAAAAAAAAATCTGTTAGAATCCAGTTAATAACAGGAATCATGTTTTAACAAAACCTGTTTATCGATATAAGTCTACATCACATAGTAGGTTAACCCACCAGGTTCAAGTCTTATCTGGAGATCAACTTACTATATTGTTTTCTCTTGACATTTAAAAGAACTCTGGCGTTTTCATTGAAACGCTTTAAATAAAAGTTACATAAGAAAAGATTAAGAACCCTTGAGATTTACAGAGGTTCTAAAGAAAATTATTTCCGTGTCCTACAGACTGACATGTATTCCCTGGGGGTGACCATGTGGGCGATCGTGATGAGGAAAAAGCCGCTGCACTGGCTCAACTACCTGGACGAGTTGAACTCCAATTTATACGTTCCTGGGAGATACAGGTGAGTCAGTTAGCCTACAGTAAAATATATTGACTTCCTGGGAGATACAGGTGAGTCAGTTAGCCTACAGTAAAATATATTGAGTTCCTGGGAGATACAGGTGAGTCAGTTAGCCTACAGTAAAATATATTGAGTTCCTGGGAGATACAGTTGAGTCAGTTAGCCTACAGTAAAATATATTGAGTTCCTGGGAGATACAGGTGAGTCAGTTAGCCTACAATGAAATATAGTAAGTTCCTGGGAGATACAGGTGAGTCAGTTAGCCTACAGTAAAATATATTGAGTTCCTGGGAGATACAGGTGAGTCAATTAGCCTACAGTAAAATATATTGAGTTCCTGGGAGATACAGGTGAGTCAGTTAGCCTACAGTAAAATATATTGAGTTCCTGGGAGATACAGTTGAGTCAGTTAGCCTACAGTAAAATATATTGAGTTCCTGGGAGATACAGGTGAGTCAGTTAGCCTACAGCAAAATATATTGAGTTCCTGGGAGATACAGGTGAGTCAGTTAGCCTACAATGAAATATAGCAAGTTCCTGGGAGATACAGGTGAGTCAGTTAGCCTACAATGAAATATAGTAAGTTCCTGGGAGATACAGGTGAGTTGTTATCCTACAATAAAATATATTACATCTACGACTATGAAAACACTCCAAATCAGTTCCTATGTAGTATTAAACGAATTATTTTACATGAAAATCTGAATTCGTTGAAGAGTTACAACCGAGTAACATCAATTGTTTCCCCGGACATCTTTATTCGCTTGTCTGTGTACCATCAGCACAGTTTTCCCCCAGTAGCCAAGAGCCGAACACCATTCTAACAACGACAAACTATGATTTGTTTCATTTTTATAAGCGCATTGAGTCCAAGTGCTGAAAATGTAAATTTTAATATTTTCTTAGAGCTCGTATTCAAAGTACATCGATTGTTTTTCGGATATTGAATTTAACTTGTAAATATTTCAAATGCTCCAATGTATCTACATTTCTAGGCCATTGTTCATATGATAATTCTAAGAAGTAAGACGAGATACGGGCTTTTATTTATTAATATTTACTTTGTTAAATTCAATCACATCGTCAACATTTTAAATTATATATGGTCCATTCAAACGTGTACAGTCTAATACATCTAACGATTAAATAGCATTAACATCTTAAAAGATTAGTAATATATCTCATCTGAGGAGAAATTTCGATTGGTTCGAGTGGCAAAGCGTCGACGTACGGAGCGCTAATGGTCAGTGGCGTCACTAAGGGGTGCGGTGGGGGGCGGGTGGGGGCGGCCCCAGATGACACCATCACAAGGGGTGACATCACTATGTAAAATTCTATATCTTCCCATTATTTAGCATTGGAAGACTCGTGTGAGTTATATGAGGTTAGTCGTGAGGGGGTGACACCATGAGCTACCGCCCCGGGTGACACCAACCCTAGTGACGCCTCTGGTAACTAGTAGTAATAATACTATCCAAATGAAAAAGAATATATTCTCAATTACATCTAAACACATTTGTCACGTAATGTTCATATATCCATGCAAAGGCAATAACGTTTAGGAGGCGGCTGCGGGGAAAGGAGATGATTTGTCGGTTCGTTTCAGAGGCCAGGGACGCATTTTTCGTTTTTTTGCTGAAAGGGTTAGAGGGTCAACTTGTTCGTCCGTCGATTAACCTAATATGATTGACTGGTATGTTATTGATGAAAATTATTAATTAATTTTTTAAAATTGAGCTGACAAATTATGTTTTTGTGTTGTCTTCACAGGAGAATCCTGTCGTCATTGCTAGATGCTGACCCCACCAAGAGACTGACGGCCACTGAGGTGCTAGAGGATCTTTAAACACATCACGTGTCATTTCAAATGACATCAGCAGTAAAGACACTACTTACTGTGACAAAGGGGGGTAACCGAACTTGAAGGTGATAAAGTCACACACCAATGTGCGCGGGAATTTCACAGCATGCCTGGAAGTCCAGACGTAGTACGCACCAGCACAGAGATTGTGTGGATACACAGCACTGAAATAATCACCCCGAGTGTAGACACGGCTATCCTCAAGCGCAGACAGCTCAGCCCCAGTGTAGAAATAGATCTCCTGCAGTGTAGACACAGATCTCATGCAACGTAGACACAGATCTCATGCAACGTAGACACAGATCTCCTGGAGCTTAGACACGACTCACATCGTCTGTAGACACAACTCACATTGCGTGTAGACACGTCTCACATCGTGTGTAGAGTCTGGTTATGTCGCCGGCCTAGTGGAGTGCAAAACAACGTCGAGATTCCGAAGATCGAGATAAAAGAAAAACGAATATATAGTTACTACATTTATCTGAGCTTGAAATTTCTTTAAATTCGTAATGTATTAATAAATTTACATGCATCATGAAAGTATATTTGGAGTTGTTTTTTTTTCTTTTTTGTTCACCACAATGTTATCCTTATTTTTTTATTAGGCGACTGTTACAATAGACCATATTTTCATGAATAAAACTAATGAGAAACTATCTTGGGATCCCCATGTCAATAAAGTTATTAAAAAATCAAACAAAACCTTAGGCTTTATAAAAAGAAACTTTTACAAATGTAACAAAGATATAAAACTAAAATGCTACCTCACCCTGGTGAGACCTATACTAGAATATGCATCTTCTGTATAGGACCCATCCACCAAAGAAAATATTGATAAGTTAGAACAAATCCAAAAAAAAGAGCTGCCAGATTCATTACTGGAGAATATTCAAAACTGGCAAGTGATGCAGCGTTCACATGCGACGGATAAGGGTTCCACACATTACCACGCAGCTTTTCGCCCATTTGGAGCAGGGTGGGACTCGGGGACGCCCTAGGCCCCGGTAACGAGTCCTTGGATTCGAACTCGTGACCATCGGAACGCTTGCCACTCGACCACCGCGGCCCCCAGTTGACCATTTAAAACCAACCCATCAACGGTCAGTGAGCGTGTCGGGGTTATTTTTAAAAGCAGAAAATCAGACTTTTCCCAAACTAAGGAGGAATCAGTGAATTTTAATCGTCATATTGCTGCAATTATGTTTACATGTATATTAAAATGGTTGTTTTGTAACTTGACACCAAAATTATTATACACGGGTAATTTGCTCTCAATAACGGGTTCCCAAACGTTGGGTCGTTACCCCCAGGGGGATGGTGTCTTTAATACATTACCTTTTAAGTATATTTAACAACAAAAAAAAAACGACTAGCCTTAGCTGAAAAAAGTAGCAATATCTATCAGATAGAATAGAACAGCCAAATAGGCTTAACATAAACTTCTAGACATGGAAACGGATATTAAGGCACTGCACGATGCACTTAGGCATTTTAATCCAAACGGCAAAATTGTCAACGATATTTACATTTTGGAAACATTGACGTGGTTGAATAACTCTCCCATCTGGTAAAGGAACATAAAGGAAAAATTGTATAACGAAGTAGTGTGTGCTGAATGAAGAAGAAATAACAGTGACCAGAGAGCCCTTCTCTGTTTCCTTGATGTAGTTGCTAGAATGTCCGTAGAATCAATATATGGGTTATTGGACTTGCGTCTTGATTCGGCGGCATGCTGTTCATTTATTGAAAATTTGCTCACAAAATCCCGAAATGGTATGTGTCATTCAGACCCAGTTGTGATTGCCTTTCAAGTTTGATATCCCATGGTGTTATTGTATCGTAAAACTGCGTTGAATTCATTTGGAATTTCAGCCGACATAGATTCTATATATGCTTCATTTTCACGTGATATTTTCGGAGTACTGTGTCGTACTTTGCAAGCAGAAATGACCTTTTAAAAAAAAACAACTATATGTCGACTTTCAATTTACTGACCAAGCATGACAGCAAGATAAAAAATTATTATTTTTTTTTCCAGCACTAAATGTCAAACATTCAAATAGAAAATTATCATTTTTTTGCCACAGTGCCATGCTTTCAGTAACAATATTATTTAAAACCTGTTTTTAAAATAATTACTTCAATTTAAACACCAATAGATCAACTTGAGTACTTTATTTCTGTTTGACTACTTTTAGATTTATATTCCACAAGTTATAAATCAATTAGTTTAATCAGTTAAGCGTTTATTAGTTCGTTGTGTTTATTACTTCAAACAATTTTCGAAATTCTTGTTGAGAAGAAAAATCTATTGATAAATATAGCTTACGTCTAACGAACTTTCATTTATGTGGTATTAGAAATAGAATGTTTAATTAATACTTATATGTATGTTATTATCTTTATGTAAAACGCTGTGAGCCTTGTTACTTACCGGGGTACAGAGCTATATAAATTATCAATTTTTATTGCTTGTAACTTAAAGCCTGATTTGGTGAAGTTAATGATCATTTTTAGGGCATTTTCCCCCTTTTCGCTGCATTAATAATAATCTCAAATCAATACCTTCGGGAAATTTACTTATTTCGTTTACATCACGGAATGTTGTTGAATTTTATTTGCTTAGGGTAAATTTGAGATTGTACATGACAATTTGTTGACAAATTTGAAGAATAATTTATAAGTACCAGCACATCTTCAGTTTCATGGTTTTTCTGCTCCGTTGCATTAGTGTGCCATGAATTAACATCCGAAATTTGGTTTGAAGAGAAGCAGTAGGTACTTCAAACATTTTTGTGGATTGTTCATTTAATACTTTTAAATATTTAAAAAAAATCCGCTTAATTTAACAGTTTTTGTTTTGTAGGTAGTCAATAACATTAAAAACAAGGAATTGGCCACTACTAACAAAGTGCCGCCCGGTGACACACCCTCTCCAAGTTACATAGATGGGTCACGGGCCACTTGCCTCTTTAAAAAAGTATCACCACCCAAAAAATGATCTAAATCAGTGCTTCTTAAAGTGTTGGTCCACAGACCAGTGCCGTTCATTTCCTGTCCACAGAAGTTAATTTCCGTTATATTAAAATCTAGTGAATTATTATTTACTGCTATTTTTTTTCAAAATTTATAATTTCTTTTGAAAACCCCCTTTACTCCACCCNATATATATATATATAGTTCTCAGACGATTGCATTCTCGTTCAGAAAATGTTAATCACAAAAATGTTTTATAACATTGAAAGAAAGTAACGCATTTTTTCAGTATTTTTTAATATTTATTCAAGAAATTCACTCTAAATTAGACTCTCCATTCTTTACTCATCTCGCCAGCTTGGCTTCGGTTTCTGTTTCCTCTGTCTTTTTCAACGCTGTAGATATAATCATTAAATCATAAGGTACATCATTATCAAATATTTGTTGATGTCTAAAAAGATTATAGAATTATGATTGGATTTAATGATATTTCACCAAACAGTCAGAGAAGATCTACTCCGGGGAGTAATTTGGCTTTAGCACTTGATCTCGCTATAGACTATAGAGTCTACATTTTTAAATAGAAAGATTGGTTCGTTATGTCGCTTTGAATAATATAAAAATCAAATGAGCTTCTCTTTTCAACATCTTTTCTATTTAAATAATGCCCCTTTGAAGTCAACCGACTTACAAAGTTTACTTAGTTTACTTAGTACTTAGTTTACTTAGAACTGAAAAAAGTCTTCAATTTTTTTGAAAGGTCCACTTTTTTAATAAGCTTTTTTGAAATGCATGCCTTAAAACTATCATATTCTCTCTTCCTTGCTTTTTTTTTTAATTGCAAAGAACTATTTTTATCTATTCCCTCCCGCTACCGAAGATTTAAACCAAATAATAGCCTGAAATTCTTGCTCGTAGATCAAAGCGCGATACAAAAAAAACGGGGAGTAAAATTGTTTACAATAAATTCTTCTTTTTAACAACTCTTTCACTCCACTTCATGAAATATGGTATCTATGGACGTTTATTTTTCTACTAAAATGTAATGAAATTAAGGTTCAATGACTTACCTGGCACACATATAATGAGCCTATTCGACGTCATTGTCTTGGACATTGCTTCGTTTGAACGAGAAGAGTGAAAATAAAAATATTTAAGTTGAATTATCAGGACTAATTTTTTTGAATTATTTTTGTCTACCTGTCCTTGTGACTGCCAAATAAGGTATGTCAATATGTCAGTCTTCTTGAGTTTGTCTGTCCTTGTGACTGCCTGTCGGTATGTCAAAATGTCCTTCTTCTTGAGTTTTTCTGTCTGTAGATCATAACTTAAAAAAAACAAAAACAATAAGAAATGATGAGCTGGAATTTTCAGTCTTTTAAATAAATGGAAGCAATAAGCATTGGGCTGATTTAACTAAATGTAAGACATTGACATAAAAGGAAAATAAACTACAAACAAGAAATCAACACCTTTTCTCTACGGCTTACTCAATGAGGCTCTCCATTATTAACTACTAGATTCGCCCTGCGGTCGTAGCATTCACCGCAGACTTGCTCATGGGCAGTATTAAAAAAAAAGGGGGGGGGGAAGAACGGGCACAGCACGAAGAAATTAAAACAACGCGACTGAATGTCGGTGGGTAGGAACCAATGACGCATTGTTCGTTTCGAGACATTGGCACTAAGGTTATTTACCTGCCCACCGCCAAAGCTTGCAAAATAGAAAAAAAAAGAAAGGGCAAAAACACACATTAAAAAAATAAATGATTTTTTTTCGCTGGGGCTTGAAGCCAGGATCTTCCGCGTGTAATGCAGACTTGATAACTACTACACTACGGATAGCATGTTAATCTGTGAAGGAACAACGCAAGTGAACGCAAGAACCATTGTCTCCCTTCTTTCTACCACCTCCACTTGCTTAACTATAAACTGATTGGTCGATCCCTCTCCGAAATGTCTTTGAGCCTTATGCGCTGGCCCATTCAATTAATGAAAACCTTAGAAAATGTACTTAATCTTAGCTATTAATTAAAAAAAATCATGTTAAGCCTGGTCCCTATTGGAATTCAGGACGTGTTAGCG
Organism: Radix auricularia; assembly: GCA_002072015.1. Lineage (NCBI taxonomy): Eukaryota > Metazoa > Mollusca > Gastropoda > Lymnaeidae > Radix > Radix auricularia. The sequence continues at coordinate 347,728 of MUZC01004524.1, read as the reverse complement.
TATTTTCGTATTATGTATCAGTACTTATGTTAGATATCAGAATTATGTAGTTATCAGTAATTGTGTTTAGATTTTAGACATATTTTTATGAATTTTCTTGTGTAATGAATATACCTGACATTTTTTTAATTTAAAAGTCATTTCTTTACATTTTAAAAAAAATTATTTTCTCTTTAATCTAACTACAAGTCACCACAAATGATGACGTAAAACTCTCTAAACTTTTACACATATTCTAATGACGTCAACTAAAAAAAAACAACTAATTCTTTTGCACACTTTCGCACCACTCTTCAATGCCTGAAGGTGGGACTGTTCGGCTTCCGACAATGGCGGCCGTTCCCTGCGCTAGTGTTACCTCTCGATTCGAAATATTTTTTGGTTGTTTTAACGGGTTTTTTTTAAACGGATCGAGTAACTGAGTGTTGATACACAAATGGCAGGTCAGGACATACAAAAAACATATATACCTCATGGGTCTAGGACTTATGGATGCTGAGATCAAGGGTGATGACGGACGGACGGACAAAACGGGTGCAATAGCGCATTCGACGTCTCGAAAATGCGCTAAAAAAATGATGAGCGGAATACCATAGATAGCTCCCGGATGTAATGACCGTACCAGTAAAAGCATGTTTCCAATTTTTATCTGGCTGAATGGCCTACCCTTGTCCGATAAATAATTATTTAAAAAATAGGAATTTAATATAACATATTTTAACAGTAAATGTACAACAAATGAAGCTTTAAATTAGTAATGATAAGTATTTGATTCAGAATAAAAAAACTTGTCACAACAAACAGATTTCTAATGGATCTCCCTTACATTAAAAAAATCTAAACTGCATGAATAGCTTAACAAGCCCCTTAATCATTGAATTTAAAAAAATATATTAAATTCCTAAACAGTGAAGCGACAATAAATGATACTTTAAATTAGCAAGGAAGTGTCTTTGGAACAGAAACAAATTAAGTTTGATAATATAATGAGTTACTTACACAAGCTGTCGCCCAACAAAGCGAGGCGCCTTTCTAGCGTGCCTACTGATAACATAATAGAAAAACTAATTCAAGACTAGATAAATGGAAGTAATAGACGCTTGTACCTAACACCACAGACATATAAACTTTTTCGATGGCTCATTGACCTATGTGGTGGTCGTTAAGCGAAAATTAATTGTTCAAATAGTTTTTAGTGGAAACTTTTCAGGCTGTTCAGAGCTTGGTTCAAATCACTGCTGGGTTGGGGAAAAATGGATTGGGAAAAAAACATAAGAGACAGAGTTAAAGAGAGAGAGAGAGAGAGAGAGAGAGAGAGAGAGAGAGAGAGAGAGAGAGAGAGAGAGAGAGAGAGAGAGAGAGAGAGAGAGAGTTAAAGAGAGAGAGAAAAGAACAAATAAAAAGTGTGAACGTTGTTTCGTCTGCATTTTAGCTACAGAATTTGCGTTTGAATTTAAAAGAAATTGTTGGCAAAAAATCAAAACTTTCAGAGACTGTCGGCTAAATTTGAAAGAACGTATCGAAAGACAAGTATCTTTTCATGGGCTGTGCTAGGTTTCATAGTTTCTTCTGAAAGCTCTAAGTGTGGAAAGGCACTGACCGAATTCCGACTAAAAGGGCTCTATTAATTCAAGTTATGAACACGTTTACTCCGGTCCTTTCCTTTCTTTATTTAGTTCAAAATCCTAGATAGTATAGGCGCTTGATAATATTAAAAAAACCCAAAAAACTAGATCTGACCAGCGGCGTAGCATACGCCTCAAAATTGCTATAAGGTAGTGCAAAGAAATAGGGAAAGGAATGGGCACAAACAGTAACACTAAGAAATCAAAACAATGCGAGTAAACGTGACTCAATCAGCCGCAGTGCGCATGTCTGAAGACAAACGAAGGGCATGAAAAGAGAAGGGAGGGTTTGTCTGCGTCTTGCTGCTGTAGATCTCTGACTCTTTTATACTCTTAGATAATGTACATTAATAAATATCTATTTTAAAAGAACAATTACAGGTCTGCATAGTAAATGTATTTTTTTTTGTACGGAGATTTTTCCTATTATAAGTCATTAGTGCCATATTTTAAGGCTGTCTAAATTCTAAATACAAAATAATTCGTCTACAGCACACTGTGGATATGTTCATCAGTAGTATACACGTTTTTCTTTCCCCTGGTGGAAGATGAAAGTAGTTTGCCGGGAGAACTAGCTAAGTGAACAATTTAAATGTATGTGTTAAGTTATAGTTTAAATATTATATCCAACAAATATTACATTTTTGACGAAATTATCATTGACAAATGAACCGAAAAGGGTAATGGCGAAAATTTCATGTTATGTATTTGCCATATGCGCTCAGGTGAAGTTCTACTATTGCTTGTGTTTCTCTTCTTACACGTACCTCTACGTGCGTAAATAAATATATAAAATAATGTACAGCTAATTTTGGAACCTAAAAGTACTGGTACGCTATTATGTTGCTCAAGTAGAGTCACGTTAAATTATACGCTAAGGCTACGACACAGCTAAGGTAAGTAATGTAAGTCTCTATAAAATGCATCTCACCTGATCGGACTTTCAACATAATCAGATCTGCGATGATAGTTTTCTTCTGTCACACGTCCACTGACAGCCACACTAAAACCTACTTCAGTCAGCTAAAGTGGTGTGGGGGGGGGGAGGAAATCATTTAACAATAGCAATTATTGCGGAACTGAACATCCATACAATTACATAGAACAAGGCACCTCATTAAATTAGAAGGACATGTATGCTGCTATGTAAAGTGATATAGTAAACAGATCTTGGCAAAATCAATACAACAAAAAAACATTGGACATGAAAGTGTTAAACACAACTTAAAGAGTGTCAGTGATAAATGTCAGGGGCAACAGTGACTGTTTAAAATGACAGGGGCAACAATGACTGTACAAAATGACAGGGGCAACAATGACTGTACAAAATGACAGGGGAGCTGTTATTATATTGAAATGACAAGGGAAGCAGTTACTATTTGAAATTAAAAGACAAAAAGCGACTGCATAAAATTATTTAGCACTCAGCTAATAAGTAACATTATAATTACGGTATGAGAACAACCAAAGTCCAAGTTTGTAAGAGTAGATACTGTTTAACTGTTAGTTCTCGTTTGTAATAATTGTAGGCGCGGTTTATGTTAGTCAACGTTATAAAATAACCTACCAAGAAGAGGGCTCCGAAGATCCAACAAAACGTCAGAGCATTCATCTTGATTTCTTGTTTTTTAGGACTGACACCTGACTTCGCAATTAAAGTATATTTCTGTGCTAGCCTATTTCTCTCCAGTTTCTTTTATATTGTTTGTCTAATTAGACTTTTAAGTTGGTCCTCTTTCAATTGGTTTAGTTCAGTTGTTCCCAAAGTGGTCCTTACGGACCTCAAGGGGTCCGCGGAACCATTCAGGGGGTCCGTAGAAAATTAAAATTGATTTGGGGTCCCTGAACAACGCCAGGGGTTCCGCGCAAGGTTTAATTAAAAAATAAATCTGAATATTTTTGTATTTTATGGACATTAAAATAAATAATTATAAATCAATAATGGCGCAGTGGTGTAAGTTGTAGCGAGCTGGACTACCGAATCGCTGCAAGAACCCGTGTCGCGAGTTCGAACCGCGGATCTGGCAAGGCCCCCGGGGCATTGTGCTAACCACACAATGCCCTGCTCGTTAGTGGTCAATGAAACTTGTGAACGCTACTTCACTTGCTCCCATGGACCTTCATGGTCTGTAAGACATATTTCTTTGAAAAAGAAATTAATGGATACATACAAAAGGTGAAACGCTATTTGCTAAATTTTAAAAAAAGGTTAAAGAAATATCCTTGATATTCTGGCATACTTAAAACAAGTTGTAATTGTACTTTGTACCAAAAGGGTTTTCAGTACATTTTGTCATTCATCCACAACATTTATTCGCAAAAAATCTTAGGGAAAGTTTGCATGGCTTATGTCATTGGAGAAATTAATAAAATCAAAAAGAATTGCTTAATTTAGAGATGATCTGCTCAATATTGTTTGGAAAATAAAGAAGACTATAATCTTTTATTTATTCACACAGAAAAATGTTGTGTATCAAAAATTACATATTTAATTCGATTCATTCCCTCTTTGATTCAGTGTCCGAATTCCTGAAAAATCAAAGACAATAATTAGCACACAATTAACTATTGATGCGACATACCCTTTATGAATGATATATTTACCCAACTTTAACGAAATTAATTTGAAACTAAAAGCGTTAGATCTATATCTGAGTTTATTGCAAAACTTTCTCTGTAGAAACAACACTTATAAACAGTTTATTTTTTTCTTCGAAATTTCAAAATAGAGATAAAGATTTGCAGTTGCGTAGCGAAGGCAGGGGCAAGGGGGGCAAATGCCCCGGGCGTCGCTTTGCCAGGGGCGGCAAATTCCTGGTCGTTAATTAGTGTCTAATAAAAAAATTATAAGAAAGTCAAGCTTTTTTTTTATCGAAATAAAAGAAAATAAATAAGAAACTAATAACAGAAAGCAAAGAACTATCCTCAGGCATGTGGATGTGAACTTTTAAATCTTCAAAACCTCAAACTCCTTTTTGGATATATATTCTTTTGATACTAATGCAACTGTACTGAAAAGTATGATAAAGTAACACTGAAGTAGCGGTAGCTTACATAATTATTAAAATATGACAGTCAATAATGCTGTAAAATCAAAACTTATTGTTCAGGAAACATGAGCCAAGCTCGAGGCGGCACATTGTGTGTAGAGGGGAGAGGGGCGGCTAATTTCTCGTTAATTAGCTTCAAAAATGTAAAGCGTTAAAATAAAGTTTATTAAAATAAAATAGAGCAAAGATTTAAAAAAATGAAAGAAACAAAGGAACTATTTTATATAATTGAACATTTCAAATTCCAGAACTTCAAACTCCCTTATTCAATTTAAGTCTTCTAATAGGCCTACTAATGCTTTTGAAGTGGAAAACAAAGGGGTTGAATAAGTGTACGAATATGATAATATTGTTTTGGTATATATAATTAAATCAAATTTGATTTTAACTTAAATAAACTACTGTAAAACTTTGTTGGCGTACTTACATGGTTTATTCTACCAAAACATTATTATTTTTATTTTAATGTCTTTTGATTTGAAGCGTCAACAAAAAAAAAAAAAAAGAACAAAGTTTTTTATTAATGAAATTAACACTTTGTGCATGCATATATCCAAACGTAGCCATCCAGGAAAAAGTGCTCAGTATTTCCAAAGTTTTCTAAAATTTGGAAATGATCAGAAATCGGATTTAAAAAAAAATTCACAAAGAACAACAATATGTTTTAAAAAAAAACAAATAAAAAAAAATAACAAACAAAAACCAACAAAGTAGCCGGACGTTTTTGTAAAAAAAATTTTGCCATAATTAATGCCTTGCAAAAGTAAATGTGTTTTTTTCGGTCACAGAGAGGACAATACTATTGCAAATAAGTGCAACATTCATGAACCAAAGCATGTTCTTGCCAAGTACGATCGAGCACTCCCAAAACATTGAATAAAAAAGTTTTAAAAAGTGTCATCTAAAATTCAAACTGAGCTCATAGTAATTTTAAGAGATATGTATTTCGAAAAATCCTCCTTTTTCAGTAACAAGATACCCCTTATTGCTCTATAGTATTCGATAGCTCTTCATATATTTCACGTAACCACCATACAAGTCAAGTTATGGGATATGTAATGATCGTTTGAAAATAAAGAAGTAGACATTGTAGAATTTTAAAATATTTCATTGAAGTAAAAGTTAATCTGATTACATTTCTGAAATGATTTTTAATAAATGGAGATCTTAAACTAAGGGGTTGTAAGGGATCTTCATGTGTTAATACTTCTTCTTTATGGCTGGAAAGTATCCAGGCGTTTAAGAAAGACGCAATTACATAAAATCTCACTGTCAAATCTTGCTCAAATAGTTCATTATATCTAATCTGTTTACATGATAATCGAACTTAAAAGAATCTATTTTAGTACTCTAGAACGTTATTATGCATTCTTATTTATGTTCATAATCGTTAGGAATATCTACTTACTTTACAAGCAGGGCTTCAGAATACAAAATATTGAATATACCGTAGAGCCATTTGAGATTATTTTGAAATTTTTCTATAGCTTTCAAATTGAAAGCTATAGAAAAACTGACAAAGGTCGAAAGAAAAAGCTCACCAGACCAACAGAGCAGGAACTTTGCTAGTCACAATAACATCTTTTTATTTTCGAATCTATGTCAAGAATGCCCGAAATTATTTATAAATGTTTAGTGCTAGAAAAAATGCTAAGGAGAAGATGCTCACAGAGATATTAATGGAATACTTAAATGCTGCTTTGACATTTAATAAAATTTTATGTGGACTCTCCATTTTCAAGTCAAAACACCAGAGAACAAATTTTTGGTGATTTAAAATATGTATTCATGGGTTCACTGACAAAACGGCCCCCACAAATTGGCCCCGACAAAACGACCCCGGTCAAAACGGCCCCTAACAAAACGGCCCTGGACAAATTCGCCCCTGACAAAACAGCAGCAGGAGAATCAGAAAATTTTAATTTTATTAAAGAAATGAGGATTTCTTTTGATGTCTATTAATTAAAGTGTCATTATTACTTTCTAATAAAAACTATCTTTACTTTACAGCATTAACATATTTTTTTTTTTTGAGATCGATCGTAATTAAATTAATGCATTGTTAGTTCATATCAATATAGCATACTAGATGCGACCCGCAGCGTAGCATACGCCGCAGACTTACTCATTAATAGTGCAAAGAAATTAAAGGGGGGGAGAGGAGAACAAATTAAAAACTACATCACGAAGAAATCAGAACAACGCGAATGAAGCCGTGTTGCGAAGTCATGTTCGAAAAGACAGTGGGAAATGGAAAGGCACAATCACAACTATTTTTGAAAATTATAAAAGACAATATCTTAGCTTGGACTTGAACCTACGACCTTCCACGGGTTAGGCGAATGTAATAAAAAATACACTACGAAAGACATGATATTCTGCTGTTCTGAAAGTTTAAAGTAATTGACCTCAATTGAACGCAATGTTGGTCTCGATGACCCCCACCCTCTGCACTAACTTTTCTTGCCAGCTGAATTGTCAGTGGAGCTCGACAGCTTAGTGTCCGGCATGATTGAACCATGAGGAGAATTTTATATATAGATATATATTTCAATAGTTCTTCAAATATTTAAAAGCTGGTTAAAACATATTAACTTTGTTGGGCACATTATCACTTACACAATTGACTGCATGGGGCTACAGCACCTTGTTCGCCAGCATTATCATCCTCATCTCCAACATAGTGGCGTGCCTGGGGCCCATCATGGAGCGGAGGTTCCTCAAACGTCTAAAAAGGATTGTCTTCTGTAGATTTAATATCTAAACGTAGCACCAGTTCATTGGACAACTGTACTGATCCCAGTTTAACATTTACATTTCATAGTATTTAACTTAGGTTACGTGTCCCAGCTGTTTCACCTTGGACCATTTCTTCAAACCTTTAATGCACTCATTTTATTTCTAATGTCTTTGTTTCTTCGCGGGAAAATAATAGCTTAATGTTGGTGCAAACGATTCTGTTGTTCCGTTTTAGATACTGTTTAACGAGAAGCTAATGCTTTCACCAATACAACGACTTAAAATGTATTTCTATATTAATGGCAGCCAAGTTTAATTGCATGATTGTTTGGTGTCGGTACTGTTATTTATTCTCTGGTATCGACTCCGACATTTGGGCGATACCAGTTGTTTGTTGTAAAAAATATCATCTTCTCTCGCCCATTGTCCTTATTATTAGAGCTAGAAGGCTTTTCCAAATTCATCTCAATTTTCCTGCTAGAAGTTGAAAAAAAAACTTTTTCAAAATAACATTGTTTAAATCATACACCAAAAATAACAATTATATCCTACTTTTTCACTCCCTGCTTTAAGTAATAATACAGATCTCTCACTTTTTCATGTTTTAGCTATTAACAATAAAAATGGGTAAAACTATAGAGGGTAAAATAGTTTACGTTTTCTTTCCATCTCTCATGTAGGCAAATCAATGGCAAGCGGACTAGTTATGAAGCACTATTTATCAATGGTATGGACACTAGTTATGAAGCACCATGTATCAATGGTATGGGCACTAGTTATGAAGCACTATGTATCAATTGTATGGGCACTAGTTATGGAGCACCATGTATCAATGGTATGGGCACTAGTTATGAAGCACCATATATCAATTTTATGTGCACTAGTTATGAAGCAACATGTATCAATGGTATCGGAACTAGTTATGAAGCACCATGTATCAATGATATGGGCACTAGTTATGAATCACCACGTGGACTCATAGTTATGAGATTTATAAAACAATAACTGTCAACAAACAACCATGCATCAAGCGTATACAGTGAGTCTCTAAAGAACAATGATTGAGAGTACCCAAGATAATGTTACATGTGACAAATCATAGTGCTAAAATTCCAAATAAAAATCCTGAAAACATATCTAATTAATATGCAAACTGCTCCAATTTACTAGAAATGAGGATAAAAACAAGTTTTAAAAATTCTTTTTTTAAAAAAAAAAACACATTTTAATTTACACAATTTATTTTTTCGTGTTTCGAACGTAGATCTAATTGTTATGTGTCTGTCCTTGTCGGCTTTAACTAATTACAATTTGTAATGAGAGCGTACACTTCAAAGAGAAATACATTTTTTTAAAAATGTACTATTATTTCTAGTGTTGCGGAAATTAAGATCAATTTCTCGATTAATCGTTAAAATATGTTCATCACCTTCAAATTATTTATATTGGAAGTCAATGAATATAGAAAAGTAGATGTCAATTAATTAGTAAATTTCCTGACAATTACACGAACATTTTGATTTTAAGCTCTTGACTGACAGGATTGTTTAAAATGTTGCTAAAGTTTGCCTTCCATGGTTATAACACTTCACATACCTATCAAACCAAATGAAAAGCGTATTAAGTTAATGGCAGTAATGACAGAGACAAAAAATGACGATAGTTTTTGTGATGAATTACTGCGTTACAAAATAGAGATGAAAATTCCTGAATCTATTAACTCTCTACATTGGTGGAAACGTAATGAACACCGATGTTCGATAATGTAATTCCTTGCCATCTTGTGCATCCCAGCTTCCCCAGTTTTATATAAATAATTTATCAGTTCGTTTGGTTATGACGTCAAACAGACCGGCTCATCTTTTGAAACAAATAATGTCAACACACTGAGTAGTTGGATAAGAGAAGACATATTAGATTTTCAACAAGACTGCATAATAAATGTTTCGAATGACAGCATAAATTATAATTTTGACCTTAATCTAAATTAAATCGTTAACAACACTTATCATTTCCATTGATTTGCTCTAACACTAAGACATTTAAAAAAAAACAAAAAAAAAACAACAAACAAACAAACAAAAAAAAAGAGAAGAACATCTGGAAATGAATGACTTTACACAGCCTAATGCGCTAGTTCATGCGACATTTTGGAATATTTTATTATCACAAAAGAGTAAGACGCAGGTTTCTGCTTAGTTTCAGCTAAATCGAACTAAACACACACACACGAACGCACGCACATCACAGTTCACACTCACACACACACTCACACACGTACAGAAGCTCCCATTTTTTTTTTTACCAATAATATGTATCGCTCTTTATTTGTAAAAAGACTTAATTACACCTGAGGTTTGAACATATCTAAGTTCAATCAATATAGCTGTCGCTTAGTTTTTGAAAATTGATTATGTAAGTAAAATAGTTTTTGAAATTCTTCTTTATAACAAAATATTTAAAAATCAGTAACAAGTTAAAATTAGCCCAAATTAAGTTATAAATAGATGTTATTAATTAAATATGATTGATTTGCTTTTTTTAAAAAAAAAATATTAAATTGATTAATATATATCACAATATTTCATCAGAAATAAGACCACGTGATGTGGGTCAAATGTAGCTCACATAATTTAGACAAAGGTCAAAGGACTGCTGACAGTGTGAATTAAATAAAGGAATGAAAAACATATCTTTTCCCTAAAAGTCTTAATTTAAAATACGAATATGAATAAATATAGATCACCTACCATATACGCTACATCTCAAGCGACCCAGCCTTGTACTCATTTCTGAATTGTGCCCAAATGGTCTTCTGAAAGTTCTCGACTTGTACGCCAAAAGCTTTAATTATCTACTCACTTCGAAAGTTAATTGACGATATTTTAAACTGAATATTAGGTAGTAAGAATGGGGAGCGAGTGAAAGAAAGTAATGATTGAGAGAGGAGGAAAGAGAAGAATTATCAACAATTTGAATAATTTAAGAATGGCATGGCAATGACATAAAAGAGGGATCAAAATATTGTTTATCCTTGTCGTTGGAATGACTGTGTTGTCATTCGTGATTGTTGACATGCCTGAGTTGGCAATCGTGATTGTTGACATGCCTGAGTTGTCAATCGTGCTTGTTGACATGCCTGAGTTGTCAATCGTACTTGTTGACATGTCTGAATTGTGAATCGTGATTGTTGACATGCCTGAGTTGTGAATCGTGATTGTTGACATGCCTGAGTTGTCTATCGTGATTGCTGACAAGCCCAAGTTGTCTATCCTTATATTTTATTTGTCTGATTTGCCTATCTCCATTAAACAGTGACTTTTGATACGCCAGCAGAGCTCGATTGCCGCAAGACAACAGTATCAACTATTTCTATCATTTCTGATCCGCCCCTGTCTGCTTCAGGTTGATGACGTGTCCTCACTTGCAGTTATAAAGACCAACGCTGAAGTCCCAAACAGTAATATCCTGTGTGACTTGATGACCAGGCTTGTGATCCGATCAGTGTTTTTGGAGAACATCGACTGAGCTCAAAGTGACGTGTAAGTAAAAACATTTAATACGCGTGGACATCTCTTAAGTAAACTATGACCCAAGCCTTAGGCAAAGATCAAATAAATTTGGATTGATCACATTGATCAGAAACAGATGATGAAAATGTGCATGACTTTCATTGACTCTTTGGATTTCACCGCATTTAAGTTTTTATTTTTTATATTCGTTTAATTTGTGTATTGTTTGTTCGTTAAGGAAAGCTTTTTGCCAAAACGTTCGCTGTTTTATTACTTCATGTCGGGCTAACCCTTACCATGTTTACGTATTTTCTATTTACTTATGACAAAAGACCTTGCTGATGAAAACTGAGAATGCGATAAGGAGCGGAATTTAAATATTATTATTTTTATTTCAGAAAAAAATGACCCCCCTTTATGTTATGCTGGCACTAGCGCAAAACTTGATTATTGTGCAGTCAAGAAGCATCTATTACAACGAGTCTGTTTCTTCGTTTGACCTTTTAGATAAAAATAAAAGCGGCGTCTTGGAGTTTGATGAGGTAGTCAAGGGTTTTGATGTAAGTCTGAAGTGAAGTCAGTTAAATGATGCACTATATCTGTCAGTTAAATGATGCCGTATACCCGTCAGTTAAATGATGCCTTATAATATATATATATATATGTATACAATGTTAACCACAGTTTGGGATATTAAGACACGACTAAAAAATAACCCCAAACTGTGGTTAACATTGTAGCTTGTATTTTCCAAATATCTTTGTGCAGTTGCCTTGATTATATATGGCATCAATCAATCCTCAATGGGCGACGACTTTGATTCCTGCTCCTCTTCCCTTCACCCTTCTCCCTGCTTTTCTCTCTTCTCTTCTAGCTGTGAGGGTGGCTTCCACAATTTGAGTCAATATACAATAATGTATATGTTCGTGTGTGAGTATCATCGACTCCCAAAAGGTCAGCACAGGATCGGTACAAATGTGAAATAGTACACATCTTGCGATAGTGCCTCAATGACTCCACCCCTCTACTGGTTAAGGGACAGGATATGATAATATGTGTGTGTTTGTGTGTGTGTGTGTTCCGCATAATTTCCTAAATAGATATAACGCTTGTGGAACAAATTAGCTCAAATACCCATTACAGTTCAGATTATAAACTAGAGGCATTTTGAACTCTACAAAATGTTTAGAAATCATTTTGACTAACGAAAGTTAACATAAATATTTTAAATGTATTCAACTTTAGAATTTATTTTTTCATTCGAAGAGATTGATTAAAAAAAGCAACATTTACCGCAAAGTAAAACTATCACCGATGTTTATATAGATCTCACATGTTTTATTTACAGCATTATAAAAAAAATGTAACTGACGGTGAAGTTTCCAACGAATGGTTTGTGGAACAGCTGGTTGCCAATGGGACAAGCGAAGACGCGGCGAGAAATTTGTTTGGCCAGTACGACCTTGACAACAACGGTGTATTAAACCTAAACGACTACCATTCCCTGCAGATAGCTTACGACCAAGACAAGGATGGTAAAGTTGTCCTTAATGAGTTTAGTAGGTGAGTCTATAAAATGAGGCTAAATGCTTTTCCTCATGCAAATTATGATCTGACATTTCATCGTTCAATTTTGTGCGCACAATCTCAAGATTTACTCGAAATTATTTAGCCTGTCATATTTTTTTGTATCACGGTATGATAAAAACTTTATTTATTAAATGAGCCCATTAAAGAGGTATCCAAAGGTCTGCACGCGGGCCTGATACGGCCAGTTCAATGCTCCCCTCACCCCCTTGATAACCATCAAACTTCAGTATGCATAAGTGGCTGTTCATGTTTAAGATCCATATTCGAACATAAGGAAGCAAAATCTGGAGGGGCCTTGATGAAATTAACAACTTTTATGGTGAGATAAACACAATTATGGATTAGTTAATTCTTGAATTAAAGGATTGTCGATTAGTCAAATTAAATAGCAAATTGTGTATAAACTTGCATCCTTAAATTCCTTAAAATCCCCAGCTGCAAAAAAATAAATAAATAAAAATAAAAAAAAATAATAAAAAAATAAATAAAAAGAAGTCGTTGAATCGTAGGGCTTGAATTCGGTATTCTTTTAAGTTAACTCTACAAGACTTCGCCAAGCGTCTCTTGACATTTAACTATAACAGCAGGCATTATTAGAATTTCTGCTATGGTGTGAGTTTTTTTGGCCTGTGATTTTCTTTTTTCGCTTCTTCCGAGAATTTTTTTTTTATAAATTTTCTTTTAGTCCCATAACCTCTTTTTATCGAGGTCGTAGAGGACTCTAATGTTGCCATTAGAATATTCTCGGGCTTAATAGGAACTGGCGGCGCCCATCCCTCTCCAGGTCAGCGGAGGACTTTCTAGGCGTTAGTCATTGCACAACATTTTTATGGTGGCTTTTCGTGGGCTTGAACCCACGCCCCTCAGCTTGTGAGACGAGCGCACTATTGACTTCGCTACCCAGCCGCCTGGGTATTCCGAGAATATATTATATTATTTATAAGATGTCTTTTAAGTTTTTGCAGGTTTCATCGCTTTGTTTGCGAGAATTGCGAGCATATTGCACACTTTGATCTGAGATGCGTTAACCATCTACTAAGAAGCTAACAAAGCCCAAGCTCAAATGTAATTTATCATTCCATCGTTTAGAAAATTATATTTTTTTAACGCAATTTCCTCTTGGAAAGATTGCGTTTATAATTTGAAATAACTGTTTTCTCTAATTGAGCTTGATCATGCAACTCCCCCTGAACCATACCCGATAGCAGGTTGGAGTTTCTTGTAAATATGTTCAGGAGGTCCCAAAGGATGTAGACGGGCCAGAATGAAATAAAAAGATATCATATCAATACTTTATCAAAGTCTCGCCAAACATAACATCTAACATGTTGAAACAAACGCCAAACAATAGCTATTAATATTTAGAACCATGGAAACGGCGACGGAAAGATCTCTTTTTGAAAGATCTCTTTTCGTTGGACTCCCTTAATTTAAACAGTAATTTATAGATAGCTTTTGTTTTGTTTAAACGACTTTGAATGTAATCTAGAATGATTTGCCTTGCATAAAAATATCGGAAATTCTTTGCTGGAAATTACTTTAAAATACTCTATCGAGTTTTTATTACTTCTTTCTCTCTTGAACTTCGTTTGATTCACGCAAAGATTGTGAGGATGAGTATGAGGAATCACGATTGTTGTCAATTTGTTAGGCTGTTTTCTTTATTAGAAATGCATCCATGTGGATAATCAATTTCGTTAATTTAATTATTGTTTCATTAAGTATTAATTATGCTTAATATAATACGCACCGCGCGACAAACCATGACAGACCGGAACAGACCTCTGTGACATCGAGGGCTGGAGTGAAGCCAGTGACCCTTGAAAGTCAACTATATCAGACGATTACACATGCTATACAGAGATAAACTAAAAATTCATTAATTTAATTGAGGTAAATCCGATAGCTCTGAGGTTTTGATACAATGCTTTGGTATGGGACACAAGTCTGTGTGCAAAATTTTAGCTGGATAGGATCATAGAAAGTGAGTAATTTTTACCTTTGTTTTTCCGCGAACGGCAACATGATAGACAGAGAGAGAGAGAGAGAGAGAGACAGAGAGACAGAGAGAGAGAGAGAGACAGACAGACAGACAGACAGTGAGAGAGAGAGAGAGTGAGAGAGAGACTCAGAGAGACAAGGTAAAGTTAATATAAAGGAATTTAAAAGCGACAACGTTTTAAGTTTTTAATTAAAAAAAAAATCATGCTTGCTCGCGGACCACCAAGCATAGTTTAGGTATGAGTGAGCCTTACCAAGACGCCATGAAACAAAGAACGATTCGTCAAGGACGTTCGTCAGCAAGCAATACAGAATAAAAAGAGTTACGAAATATGAGCTGCAAGTTTACAGCCATGTACAAAGTGGACCATTCCGTTATATCATACCAACATTAAGTCGAAAGTCTTCAGACATAAGTTCAAGCTGGACCACATAGAGCTATCATGACAACTAAAAGCTTCGAGGGCCGCATATATTTCTTCTGCTTTGAACGTTCAGCTCTCTTTATCATGTTAACTTTTCAGGTTTACAAAAAAGTGTGATAATATTAATAATCATCATATTGATGGACATATCAACTTTGTGTTGTTCCGTCTCCACATTATATTTAGACTGACATATTATATTTAAAAAAATTTAAATCTGAACATTGAAGTTTTTGTCATATATATATAATTTTTTTAAATTTCATCTATTTTTCAGCAAATTCATAGAGATGCTCACCAAAGCAAATATTACTTTGTAAAATCACAGAAACTGCTGAATAGAATGGCTCCGGTCTGCTCCCAACTAAATATTGAACTCTGAAAACATAGCAGAAAATCTGAAAATATTAATTTCAAATTTGCAATACATAAATGTTTATTATCGAAACGTTAAATTAAAAATTCTAATCTAATAAAATAAAATTCTCTTAAAAATTATTTTTATGTCAACTTTTTACAAACTCAAAGTACCCCATAAACTTTTTCTTGCCTTTGTTTAATTGAATTCCAGCAGTAGAGGAAAGTTTGTTACCGAGTTTACTAGTAGTCACCGATAAGATAGCTCTCAAAATATGGGCATTGACACAGAGACAAAACAAATTTAATGGTAAAATAGATAGTGATAAACCCTCATAAGCTCCGCTGTTTTAGATTAAGTGGACCAGGCACTTGCTATTTCGGGTCTAATGTTGATAATATTACATACCGACCACCAGATAGACCATAAAAATATAGATTCGGACCACCGGGAACATCACACGAGGATCCTTTAATTAGATGGGATATTTAATGATAGAGCGGGAAAACTGCGATCGGAAAACTGCGATACGGACATCCACGTAGTTATGTTTTCTAATCACCAGGAACTTCACATGGGGACCATTAGGTGGGACATTTAATGAACGATTGTTACCACTGGGAACATTAAATGGAGACCACCAGACAGAACGTAAAATAAAACATTAGAACAACTGGTCCGTGACACTAGTGTCATATAGTGGCACACATGTTTTGTTGAAGACCAATTCTTCTAGTCGATGGGTGTTATTTTACCAGTTTATGACAGGCACTGGATCGACTTGTCTCCTCAAAACGTATCAGTGACACAGAGGGATGTGAAAAGCGACTGCCTTTTATGACAACAATTATGTTCTCATTTACAATTATTAAAATAAATTTTTGTTGAAAAAAACATTCGTGTTCATTCTTAAGAAACGGAGAAAATCACAATAATGAAAGCAATTTTTACTAGAAACGGAGAGAGGAACAAACGCAGGCCCTTATGTCTATTTGAGGGTTGTATTAAGATTAGTGACAGCACATAATTATACGCCAAACTCATTTACTCTAGACTTTTTCCTGCATGCCCTTGTAGCAGCCAGTTATATAGGCTTCATTATCGTGGTATTGGTAGGACAGATCTTAGCATTTCGAAAAATCAATATTGCAAATATTCACATAAGTATTGTAACACTTTCTATGCCATACCCTTATCGGTCTGACCATACAGCCCCAAGAAATTAAAAAAAAAAACCCCGTAAAAACAAAGTTTTGACTTTAAATCCCTTCTATATGAGACGAACTAAAAATATTCATTATATTCAGCGTCAATGCATTTATCAGCTGAACTTTAACTCTAGATACTTCAACTCACTTCTTTTTCCCCTAACCGGGGTCTTTTTTTGTTTTTCTTTAATTTTCATTTTAGATATACATTTATCTTATATGTACAGAAGATTATTGCGTCCTACGTATTTCTATGGTTTGTGTTTAGTCCTGTATTCTTACTAGAGTTTTAAATAATGATAAAGTGTTGGTTTTCCTGGTTTCTTCAGGCAACCCATACCACGCCCGAATACCGGACGGAAAGAAAGAAAACTTGTATGTGTTTGTTCTTGCATATGGAATAAGAAAGGTGTTTTTATCTTTATGTCTATTTGAGGGTTGTATTAAGTTATCTTTGTGTTGTATTTCTAAATTAGAATTAATTGCCTTATGTATAATTACTAATTTACTCTTTGTTCTTCTATCCTCCAGTGTTTCAAGGTTTAATGATTTAACTAATGGTGTTACTCTTGTCAGTTTGAAATATTCTCCAGTAATGAATCTGGCAGCTCTTTTTTATATTTGTTCTAACTTAACAATATTTTCTTTGGTGGATGGGTCCCATACAGAAGATGCATATTCTAGTATAGGTCTCACCAGGGTGATGTAGCATTTTAGTTTTATATCTTTGTTACATTTGTACAAGTTTATTTTATGATATAATATGTTTTAAGACTCATATAAGTACGTATTTCCTGTTATTGTACTGCTTGAGGTATTAGCGGAAACGTCTACTGTAGTGTTAGTTCATAAACAAAGCTAAAATATATTTTCTTCTTGCGCAAATAGCTTGAGTATTTTGTATTTTACCGGCTGAACGTGACGTAACTCTCTTTCTGTCAAACGCTGACGTGTAGGGGTGGGGTGAGGTCACAGATGGTTGGATTGAACTTCAGCAAACACGTGGATGTTAACAACAGGCGGCTATCAAACATTTATATAGAAATAAACAAAAAGTGCATTAATTAAATTACGGTACATTCGATCAATTTTAAATTGCGATACAATCAATTTCTAAATAACACAAGTCTATGTGCAAAATTTCAGCTCATTAGCATGACTGAAAGTGGGTATTTTTTTTACTTTTGTTTTCCCGCCGGATTCACGAAGAGACGACGGTGAAGTTAACTTAAGGGATTTTAAAAAAGCGCACCATGGTCTCTTCATCTGCCACATATCGAAGAACAACTTTTAACTGATCTAATTGTGAAAAATGGATGTGTTGAGTCTATCGACTATTCGATGTAACGGAAGAACTTAGTTCATTTACGATGACTTCATGGATCTTCATCGACATCGTTATTCACTTTTAGTTTGCGATAAATATTAGGGATTTTAACAATCTTTAACTATTAATAGAGTTTTTTTTAGTAGCGTTTTGTTTTTTATTAACCAATTACGGAGCACAAACATATATTTAAAACTTGTAAAATAGTGCACACAAGAATTCGAAGAAAAATAACAAAATAACTGCTTTTTAAATATTTCACCCCTCAGATTTGATGCGATGAAGTTTAAAATATTATGTGCTATTTAATATTGCATTTGCTAATGGCATTTCGAGAACGCGGGGGTTACTGGTACTATATACACATTTTTCTTGAGGGGCTTGTGGTGCCCCCCAAAAGCTTGGTGCCCTAGGCACGTGCTTTGTTTGCCTAATGGTTAATTCAGGCCTGCAGATAAGATATCAGGACCTTCGTATGGCAAATGTTTGTAAAATGACTGATGATGCATCAACAATTTTTAACAATTCTAGATTTGCTTTTAATTTTAAAGAGGAAAATAAGATTTAATATTTTTTTTTCGTTAAAAATATTACTAATTTAACTTAATTTCATGAGATTATATTTTAACACGCTACTTGTCGCTTTGCAATTTAGTACGAACACAAAAGTTCGTTTGTGTTAATAAGATAAGTAAAAGCTAGTGAGATGATAGATTTAAAGCCATTCTAGTTAGTAAAATATATTTCACCAGGAAGCTCGTCATTCAGCAACTCCTTGTATTTCATCAGGCTGAGTTTTCAGTAAAATATCGTTTCGAGCTTAGTTTTATTTCCTGCTCTTAAATCCAAAACAATGACTGCTTTTCTTCATTTCAGACGCCCGCTTCAAAAATATAGTTTCGTAAAGCAACCATTGTGCTAGTATGAGTAAACAGAAAGTGAAAGCATTTGGGGAACACGCATTGAATGTCGCGGTCGAATCCAACAGCCATAAAAGAAAATAAAAAGAGATGCGTGACTAAGTTATTGACAAAAACTCTCATTATGAGACGATGTGTCTTGTGTATGGTGGCAATACTTTCAATTTCTTTGTATTGATTGTTAGGATTTTATTTTATGGCCATGATGCGAAGCGAGCATCAAGTAAAACCAACATTTACGATTCTGAAAGTGTGATGACGTTAATGCAGGTAAATAAGTTACATCTACACTTACATTTCTACTTATCATTTATATCCTACACACAACAGACGCACACACACAAGCACACTCACATGCATGCACACACGCTTGTACACATAAGATTCTATATTGCTTGAATTTCAATTAGAATGTATATTTTGCAAATCAATTGTTTTTCACTGTAAGTTTTAAGATAGTGTTAATAAATGTCAAGCAGATCAAATATTGAATAAATAAGGAAAGTTAAGTAAATTATCTTTCTAATGAAAAATAAATAATGCCAAATAATGTGGTATAAAAATATCTTAAAATGTGAAAAAGGATATTTTAAAAAGCTAAAACAAATACACCATAAAATAAAACTGCCATAAAGCGTTCAAATAAAATAAAATATAATATCATAAAAAAAGACATCTCAGTAGTAAAAATGCACTCCACAATCCATTACTGACTAAAGTGAACTTGTTTTAATAACACATATTTTATTCTCTAGGTTCTGTTACCTTATGATTCTATAACGTATCAACAAAGTCTTCAGGTTGGACCACGTGACACTGACAATACAGTGGCTTCAAAAACTTTCATATAATCATAACAAAACGTCCTGACATATTATTCCAAGGAGAGAATAATTTGAATTCTTAATAAAGAAGGTAAAAACTATAGTATGTAAATCAAAAGCGTGGAGTCTTAAAGACACAGAACAGTCTTTAACAAGCAAACAGAAGTTTTCGCTAGTGGCATTATAGTTTTTCAGGAATGCCAAATAAATAAGAAAATTAAATTTTAAAAAATCAACATATTAAATCTTCACCTATTTGAGGCAATAGACCGAGATGTTGCCCCTCATTGTTACGTGCCTCATCGCCTTCATTGTAGATGGGGCAACAAGGACATTGACCGTGAAAGATGGCCCTAAAGCCTTAGCCTTCTGTGAAAGCTACTGCCCTTGTAGAGAGAGGAGCGTGGAGGCATCGAGCAGGACAAAGGAAGAAGTCGACTTCCAGGAGGTGATCTTTTCTGACGAGGGTGGGGGTTCATGCTTTATCCCAGTAAATGGGGAACAAGACCAGGCGGAGTTTGACGCCATCCCATCTCAAAACGAGACTAACAAAGCCTCCAGGTACTCGGAAGACAACGTAATCACATCCCATGGGATCGTCAACCGTGTTTTGACCAAAGCTACATTGGTCACACCAGACACGCCCACGTCTTCTCCATGTAGTTGCAGCACGTTTTACTGTGACTGCTCGAGCCGTCGGCTGGATGCCGTGCCCCAACAACTTCCAGGTCTCATCACGCGTTTGAGCCTCCGCAACAACTCATTGACCTTACTCCCCAACAACAGTTTCTCTCACTATTCACTCCTCACTTACATGGATTTGTCCAGCAACAGGCTGCAGAAGCTTGAGGTAGGATCTTTCGACGGTCTGTCACGCCTTGTGTTTCTGAACCTTAAAAACAACACCTTGGTCCTGAAAAATGGAACCTTCCCCAAGGGCGTGTTCCGGCCTTTGATGTCTCTTAAAACTCTTTGGATGAACAGAAATACGATGTTTTCTGACGGGATGGGCTATGGATATCCCGATGATGTCCTATCTGAGCTCACAAGTCTGATCAATTTATCCATGGATGGTCTGGCAAATCCAGATTTCGGCGAAGGATTCAGAAGCATGATCTCGTTACGAAACCTTAGCCTGAACGGCTACCACTATGGGCAGGGGTATTGCACGTTGTTGGGGCTTACCAACAAAACCTTTGAGAATTTGATCCAGCTGACTACTCTCGACATAAGCACGTGCAAGATTTACGGTGACGATGTCGAGTCCGGTGCGTTTTTACCCTTGAAAAACCTCAATGACCTTGATATTAGCTACAACTTTGATTTCCGGTTCGACAATTTTAACCGGGTCATGTCAGGCTTGCGTGACTTTAAAATTCGCTTATTGAAATTAAACACCATCGTCTCACTTTACTCCCAGGCCGTCACTGTCAACCGGTCGATGATTGACAGCTTGCCGAAATCCCTCGAGCACCTCGAGGCTAAAGGGAACAGTTTTGAAATGATTGAAACGGGGCTACTTCACCTTGCCCCAGAAAACCTTAGCTACGTAGATCTAGGAAATAATCGGTTAATCTACGGCCTCTATTTGATGGATTTACCAAGTCTGATAAACTTGAAAAGCTTAAGCCTGCAAGGTGGAATGAATATACAAAAACTGCCGACCTACGAGGTCAGCTCGACCCAAGGGCTAGAGCTAAGCTTGAGGCTTACGCGAGCATTTTCCAAGAACCTTTCCGGGACGAAAAAGCTTGTCATCAAACTGCCAGGAAAGTTGGAGCAATTAGACATGAGCGTGGCTGGTCTGCGCTACATAATTTCAACGTTCAGCATCGACCCTAAAAACACGCTCAAGAATTTAACTTTAAAAAATAATTATTTTCCCTGCTTATTAGGCCCAGTTTTTGGACTTGAGAAACTGGAGGCGTTTGATTTGAGATTCACCTCAGCTACAAATATTAATCTAGATTTTTTCAAAAACTTTGGGGGGCTTCGGCGACTCTTTTTAGGTAACAATGAACTGGGACCATTCTTCGGGAGTCTGCAGCCAAACGCACGCATATTTAGTTTTTTGAACAACCTAGAAGAACTTGATCTCTCCAGCAACGGCATTGAGTCGTTGCCAAGCAACCTCTTAAGTGGCCTTGACCGCCTGACGTCCTTGAACTTTGCCAACAACCGGATGTTGTACTTCAACCTCAGTATCAGCAGCATGTCGAATCTGACCATGTTGAACCTGAGCCAATCCCAGCTGAGCCAGCTACCAGACCACGTCATTCGTCACATCGATGTCTTGGTCGCCGCGAAGGTAAACGTTACAGTGGACATGTCCAGCAACGCCATCAAGTGCGACTGCCAAAATGTCAACTTCATCCAGTGGATGGTCAGCTCGTCAGCCTTCGATCCAATGTTCAAAAACTACATGTGCCAATACCCTGACACTTCTTACAAATACATCACCGATTCCTACGAAGAAACGCTGCAAACGTTACGAAGAATTTGTGCGATAAATTTCCCAATTTTCGTTGCCGCTATTTCAGCTACAATCTTCTTGCTTGGCGCTGTTGCTGGGGCTATTATCTACAGGTAGGATTGAAAATGACTAGATAAATAAATACAATTTTCTTCAAACTCACAGTGCATTTAATGTTGTCTATAATTTTTTTTTGTAAATATGTTAAAAATAATCTATTATACGCATGTAGGTTAAGACTAGACCTAAACATATTTAACGTTGCAATTTAATGTTGATACGAGTGTTGAAGGATTCTAATCCGCTAACCAGCTCATTATGGAAAAAAGAGTTTCAAATTTCATGTCTTTTACCATCGCCACCAACTGTTACTCGTTCGAGTTTCGCACCGTCTAAAAAGATGTTACAATGATACAAGATCAGTTTTAATAATAAAATCTCACAGATTCAAAGAAACACATAATCATGAGATTTTAAAATATTAATTAAAAAAATGTTAAATAAGCACTACACAGACAAAATTTAGGATCCCAAACAATGAAACTATATCTAACCATCCCCTTCCAAACACAAAATTGTAGCATTGTGCATGATTCTCTCTTCTCGTTTCTCTTCAGATTTCGGTGGAAGATCAAATATTTGTATTATGCCGCCTATCTCAGACTGAAAGATCAGAACGGCAACCGAGACAACCACAACTTCCGGTATGACGTATTTATATCCTACTCTTCAGAGGATGAAGAGTTCGTTACGTCACAAATACTGACAGGTGAGATACTAACATAGTAGACGTAGCCAGATAAATTATTATTTCCGATGTTGAACAAGTAGCGTCCTGTTAAAAATTCAAATGAACTGACCTGTATATATGTCACCATTCACTTTTGAGTCATCAGTTTCTAGGTCAACATTCACTTCTGATGAAAGTATGTCACAATTCTTAAACAACTTTACTTTCTTTAAACTTAAATCCATATTAAAATCTCTTAAAATAAAATGTGTTTCTTTTTTGCAATTTCTGAAATTAACTTACGATATTACGATATAAACTTAAATTTATACGAAATATGTCTTCTTTTTACCTAACGTTGTACGAGAATCGAAGAGAAAACAAACTTCTAATATTAAAAGCTTCTGCATTTCGTGATCCACAGACATACATTTTTTCCCTGTACTTGACAGCGGAGTTAAATATTAATTATGTGTGCACCGTCATATTGCTCCTGAACTTGGTTAACTTCCAAATGTCTAATGTACTTTGATTTTCTTTTTGATTGTAAAAAGGAAGACGCTAAAGGCTGGTTGCATTCTGAATACACCTATATGTTATACAGGAAGCCATAGCTTTCTTAGATAAACTTCTACCCTTGCACAATGCAGACAATGGTCTAACGTTTGGTAGAACGTTTAAAAGCACGGCTACATCAATAGTCTGATCATACGTAGAGAGACTTCAAGGCACATACATATTATGTTCTTGGGAAAACATTTGAGAAAATAGGTTTGGCTTAAAATTCACTGCAAAATATTTAATCGAATTTTTTTTGTTATTCTGGTTCGAGGCGAAGTGACAATTTTTACACAGAGGTGGTCTTAAAACCCTAAATGGCACACTTTTTCATAGTCGCCAAATGTGGCCAAGGTGTGATGAAAAAGCGCAACCACTTGTTGCTCAGCTGTGTTGGAGAAGCGCAACCACGTGTGGCTCAGCTGTGTTGGTGTAGCTCAACCACGTGTGGCTCAGCTGTGTTGGAGTAGCGCAACCACGTGTGGCTCAGCTGTGTTGGAGTAACTCAACTACGTGTGGCTCAGATGTGTTGGATTAGCTCAACCACGTGTGGCTGAGATGTGTTGGAGTAGCTCAACCACATGTGGCTCAGCTGTGTTGGTGTAGCTCAACCACGTGCGGCTCAGCTGTGTTGTAGTAGCTCAACCACGTGTGGCTCAGCTGTGTTGGAGTAGCTCAACCACGTGTGGCTTATCTGTGCTGGAGTAGCTCAACCACGTGTGGATCAGCTGTGTTGGAGTAGCTCAACCACGTGTGGCTCAGCTGTGTTGGAGTGGCTCAACCACGTGTGGCTCAGCTGTGTTGGAGTAGCTCAACCACGTGTGGCTCAGCTGTGTTGGAGTAGCTCAACCACGTGTGGCGTGGCTCAGCTGTGTTGGAGTAGCTCAACCACGTGTGGCTCAGCTGTGTTGGAGTAGCTCAACCACGTGTGGCTCAGCTGTGTTGGAATAGCTCAACCACGTGTGGCTCAGCTGTGTTGGAGTAGCTCAACCACGTGTGGCTCAGCTGTGTTGGAGTAGCTCAACCACATGTGGCTCAGCTATATTAGGGTGGTATCGCCTGGTCTCTGGTAATGTCAACCAGAAGAAAGTCCGGACATTTACTTTAGTTAAAAAAAATTAAACATTAATTATTAATGTTTGAACATCTTCAAAGCTAATTTTCCTCTTTTCATAATGTGTGTCCAGATGTTTAGGTGAGCGTGTGTTATACTTTTTGTAGATAAACTCCTACTGTATCGCCAAGCATCCCTAGATAATTTGAGCTCAGATCGCCGTGAAAAGAATGCATTATTAGTGATTTTTTCCCCCAATCTATAGTACAGGTGATGTATGGCTTCTTTTACTTTCAGAGCTGAGTGCCCGCGGTCTTAAGCTGCATGTACACGGCAGGGACTTTGCCGTTGGTGATTACATCGCCTCCAACATCATCACCGCAATCAAAGAGAGCAGGAGGACGTTAGTGGTTCTCACACGGAATCTGTTGGCCAGCAAATGGTGTTACTATGAGTTGCAGGTACATAATTAATTATAATTTTATAAATGAGATTTAAAATAATAAAGAAACAATAGTAATTGTATAAAGAAGATGGTCAACAAATAAATTGGTCTCTTATCTTACATGTGGAATAAAATCAGCAGCCCCGATCCTAATGATATTCATTGGTGTTCCTGGAAAACCCCCTTAGCTATCCCCCAACGCCAAAAGGACCTAACAGCTGAGAGACCTCTCCACTCCCTGAAACGGTCGCTTCTGCAGCGACTGCCTGGGCACCCAGTACAAGGTTGAAGATTCCTCCCACTAAAGTGATACTCTCAATGAGTGCATGGGTCTCTTATCAAATTGTATATATGCTATTGATAAGAGGCTTAAAATGGTGTGTCCGCCTTATATTTCCTTACAAGTGCCCTGAAGACACGACCCAACTCCAAATTGAAATGTCTTGTCTTCACCAGATGGCCAACATGGAGTCTGTGTACACAGGGCGAACGGTTCTCGTGTTTCTGCTGATGGAGACCATCCCAAACACAGAGCTCGGTACAGATCTACTGTACCACATACGGAACAACACATACACGCTGTACCCCGGAGCGCAGGATGGACCCACCTTGAAGACGGCGCCGGGGATATTCTGGGAGAAATTGGCAAGGGATCTAAAACACTGAGTTGGGGATCTCTAAATTTTAATTTTTACTATCAATATCTGAGATATTTGTCCTGGAAGATTTCGAGTAGGAACCAACCGGAAATCGCTCCGGACATTCACCCCAGCCGGATATCGGGTTTCTTGTAACTATTCGCCTCGGTAAATAGTGCCCTCGCGAATAACCAAATATCTGGGGAAAAAAAACATCTTAAAAATACAATTTCGGAATTCGATAAATATCAAGATTAGTATACGTAGAAATTGTTAAAAAATATAACAATTGTGACCTAATTATAGAAATTAATAATATAAAATTATAAAGATATAAATTAAATAAACTAATTTTTCTACGACAATTTCGTGTTTACTTCTAGCGACTAGCGCCACGCCGTCATATTTACTAATTTATTCTGATTTCCGATTTTAATTTAAAAATCCCAGTACTCGGTTCGTACCCGGATCCGGCAAATAATACCTCTAACTATTCGGATTGGATACCCGGTAGAAAATATCTACCCGGTTGGTCCCTAATTTCGAGACAAACATCACAAAATTTGTAACATAGTGCATGTAGTATCATTTTTTGGGGGGTCTAATTTCTCTGGAAATGTTAACACCCCTAATTNCCCCCCGAAACAAAAAAAAACACCTTCAATAATCGTTACTGGTGAATAATCTCAATTGAAAAGAGTTTCAACATTAGCTGAAACATAGAAACACTGAAAGACAGATGAACAGATAGCAAAACAGTAATTAAACAATTAAACACGAGTCAATTATTTCTAACTTGGAAATAAAACACAAACATCTGATACAATCTTTAGTTAGACATAGAGATGAAAACTCTTTCCATTCGTAAGAACATACATTTTTACAATCCTTCTACTTCCCGCCTGGCATTGTTTCCAGCAAAGATTTGCCCCAAATAAACCACTAAAACCAAGTAACTGCATTCGAGATTCAGATAAAAATGCAAGACAAGTCATAAACCATGGATAAAAGCAGGACGCCATAATCTTCTGTATTGAAGGATGGTCTCTAATGTATCCGCTACCTTCATATAAAACTTTTATTAAGTATTACTTCTACAGATTTAATGAGACTACATTATATATAGCACATATTTTTAGAGTGTAATACACGTGGTAAGAAATAGATGATACACTCTAAAATATCAAAATATTTGTTTCTTGATTTTGAAATTTCATGAAGTTATTTTTTTAGACTGAAATTTTTATGCGGACTTTCGGCACTCAAATTTATGCATTTTTCATTTCTGTGTTCCTTGGTTGGGAAAGTTAGTCACTACAATCTATAAGAAAAGTTTCACGCATGTTTTTTGGTGGGGAAAGTCAATCACTACATCTATATGAAACATTTCACGCGTGTTCTTTGGTGGGGAAAGTCAATCACTGTAATCTATATATGAAACACAAAAAGTGTGTTCTCTGGTGGAGAAATTCGGCGACAAAAATATTTAAAGTTCTGACATTTTATTATAATTTTCGTTGATTAAAATGTAAATAAAAAGACACACGTTTATGTTTGCTTGCGTTCGTGAGTGAGTTTGAGTGAAAGTGTATGAACAAGAAAAATGAAGACGGTTTAAGGCCCACTCACATATTTTTACTAAAAACAAGAACCCGTGAAATTTGTTTAAAACTTAAAAGAGTAAGACGTCATGTATATACATAATATATATCTCCCCTAAAAATAAGTTCCTTATTCCTTAATAAACAATTTTTCTTTAAGAAATTTAAATGTAATTTTATAATCGTACGCACATTTAGTGATCATTGTGATGATGCGACTAGCTTCACATTGGTCCTTGAATAGATTTTCAATTATTTATGTGTCATGTTCCTTGGAATTTTTAACCTTAAGTCTTAAGGAATTTCTGTTCTCTCGGGCAGCAGGAACAAATAATTCAAATTTAATTTCTGCCTGTTATCTGTCCAACGAAAGCTAATGCTTCAATTTTCTAATGAAAAATACAATAAATAAGTAAGTATGTCAACTAAAAGGTGAACAAGAAAAGAATATCTAACCAAAAAATTTACCATA
This sequence comes from Radix auricularia, assembly GCA_002072015.1. NCBI lineage: Eukaryota > Metazoa > Mollusca > Gastropoda > Lymnaeidae > Radix > Radix auricularia. The sequence goes on along the minus strand of MUZC01004524.1, from coordinate 320,178 downwards.
TAAGTTACAGAGATCAAGTGTCAGAGAGTATCAGGACACATGCACCTGGTCTACATTAACATTAGTCTTAATTTATCAGTATGGGATAGAGGTCAATGAACAGTTGAGGCATTATGAAGTTGTACAAATATTGAAATCAGCTGCAATTGTGTTTGCACAATCTGAATCTTAATGTGCAGGCCTCAATTTGCATTAGACGTACAAAAATATTTGTATTTTTAAAAATTGCATTAGTTAGTTAAATATATTTATTTCTCTCAACACATTCACAAAAATTTTTCTTAAATAAAAATTGAAATAATATCGATAACATAACACATTTAATAAGAAGCAGGTTTGAGATTTTATCAATGGATTTATTATTTTTTTCATTGCAGTCAAAAACCAATCGCCAATTAAAAAAAAATAAATAGATGGAAATTAATTTTAATTGAATTTAAATTTATAAAATACCATAACGTCTGACTTTTGGGTTTGTAAATTATATTATGGTTGAAAAGATAGTTTCTTGATTTTTTAAAAATTGAGCATATCCAGCTTCAAACGGGTTTAAGAATCGTCAGGCTTATTGACATCATCCTCCCATTCAGCTCTTTCGGTCTGGTAACCATGAAGGTTTCTGTAAGATTGAATGAAAATTGAAAATATATCGCTAACAATTTATCTTTGAGATATTTAACTTCTTGGTACGTGTAATAAAAATAAAACTTAAATATGCACGTAAAATTTGAGAAAAACAGACAACATAAGATAACTAGGAAAATGAGGTTAAATTTAAATTGTAACTGAGTTCTAATGACAGTTGTTACTGTAGTACTGATGTGATAATTACAATGGCGCTAACATATTTGAGCGATTTAACCAAAGCTGACATCTTTGTGTTGTTTCATTAATTGACTTTCTTTCAGTATTAGTTAGTTTTATGATAACTCATATTGAAATGCTATTAAATATTTATGAAACTTTATATCCTGAACATTTCATAACATATAACGCTATTTGACTTGTTTTGTTATACAGAAACTATATTCAATGGTTTAAATATAATATCTTGCAGTAATAAATAAAATTAAGCTTTAACGTATTGACGGGACAAATAAGAGATGACATCGTAGTCGTAGTTTCAACAATATTTAACTCAAATTGTTTGAAAGATGCGTTGCTTTGACAACAGAACATTTAATAACAATACACCTTGAAGTGCTTAGCTAGTTATCTAATGTTAACCTAATATTTTTACGTGTAGCAAATAAAAATACAATTTGGGATGCGGATGGAATATTTTACACGCAGAATGAAGCTGAAAATTTACTTAAAAATGATTATATTTAAATGCCTTATTTGATATTTTCCATTCAAATTTTTTAGTAAAGAAAAGTTGAGAAATAGTTTTATTGAGACCCACGTATTGTCGTTATTTGTCTTCAAGGATATTGATATCATCAGGTGAATCATAGTCTTCCTGACTGGATTGATCATCGGTGCTGTGAGTTTTATTGAAAGTTTACATTAATGCACTAATAATTTACTAAACATTTAACATCATATTGATGGAGTAACTAAATAAAAGTTGATTATAAATTGATGTTAAAATTAGACCGATAAAAATTTAAATATAAGCTGTCCCGCTTTACGGAGATTGGCGTTTTTAAGTAACGAAAGTTTAAATGCTTTGGTAATAATAGACAAAATGTTTATGTTATGAATTCTTTGTTTTTATTCTGTTATTGTGATTTTGATAAAGCAGACAATGTTATACTGGCTTTGGTTAATGAAAACTGTTACAATGTTGGCGAGATTTAATGAAAAGTAATATTATTGTACTTACGTGGTCATTGATAATAAATATATAATTTCAAAGTAATAATAAGAGACCAGATTGAAGATTTGTGAGGAAAATAAATTTGACGGTAGATTATCTTTGTTCTACTGAAATAAATATTTTTTCCCCTTAAAACGAATTTCACCCCATATATTGCATAGAGTTTTTCCCCTGTGTTTTTGGGCGGTTAAAAATAAGAAACATAAAATACAGTACATATTTCTTCGCTTTTGAAATGAAAATTTGAAAAACATTAATTAAAAAAAAAAGAAACCTACATTTATAGTTAATAGTATATGTTGTTTTAGTCTTTCGAATTAAAGTAGTATTTTACGTTATACTCTTTGTATTTAGAAAAATATTTTAATGAGAAACTTTTTTATATTCAAAGTTTGCTTAAAGGTATGTAATAAAATATTTAAAACATCGAAAAAGCTAAAATCTTGAATGAAAGAGTACATATTTATTTGGTCTCTACACACATTTCAAGTGATAGCGCTTTTTGTTAAAATTCTGCTTCTTATAATATAAGTAAACTTTAATTGGGATTGACGTTATTATTTTATCATTGATATTTGACATCTTATTAATGGAGTAACAAAATAGAAGTTGACATTAAATTGAGGTTTTAAAAATAATTTAAATATGACTTGTCCTGCATAACGAAGAATGAAATGCTTAAGTATAAACGTTATTATACCACCTATGTTATTGTGTAAGCAGGTATCCTATATCTAATTTTATAAATTCTATTGAGATTTTGAGGAAACAGACAATGTTATGGCGGATTGGGTAGTTAAAAAGTGTTACAGTATTTGCAAGATTTAAATAAAACTCATATTATTGTACTAATGTGGTACTTGATAATCGAACATTATTTGTAAGTAGTAGTATGTAAGAAGATTAAAGAATTTGGAGGAATATAAATTTTGGCATTAGACTGATCTTTGTTCTGATGCAAATAAATTTAATTTATCCCCTATTAATGCATTTTTACACACATATTGCAGTGATATTTCTATTGAAATGACTTTTTGAAAAACTTTTGCAAATAAAAGAAATTTAAGGGTCATAAAAAGAGTTTTTATTGTCTTTGGAATCATCTTTCGATTCAAAGTCTTTGACATTTGAGCTGATATTTGAGGTAGATCTAAATTAAATTAAAGTTGTTTTTTTTTCTAAAATTTAACATTAACTTATTTGTACGTATAAAATTTTTATAATGAGATGCTTTAACGTATTAAAAGTTGACACATAGTTATGTAGATAAAAATCACAATATTAAATAAAATGAGCTACAAGTCTTAAAAGAAAAAGTACGTAGTTTAACTGGGCTCTAATTGCGTTGGAAATTATACGCTCATTTCTTAATTATTGCTTCTAATGGTATAATTATCATATTATTTAGATTGACGGAGTTTTTTTTTATATTTGGTTATTGATTTTGACATCTTTTGTAGTAGAAGAAAATGTAATGGAAATTATTTATTGAATTTTTCCGGATGTTTATGTATTTATAATCTTTTGAAATATTATATATTTTAAAAAAAAAAAAAAAAAAAAAAAAAAAAAAGAACATTCTGATGCCAGTGGAGTTTAACAGAAACAAATCTCAACTTAGTATGGAATTTAAAGATAAATTTTAAAAAAAGAAATAATTAATTATGAGCTGAATTTTTTAACAAAAAATAAAGTTGTGTTTAAAAAAATATATAAGTAGTAAAGAAACTTACGATTTTTCATTATTACTGCCAAGATCATTTAAATAATCAGGCCATTGAGGATCTTTGGTAGTGGTTTCTTCAAAAATTCTATAAGATTTAACGAATTTTTAAAAAAAAGTACTAATCAATTATGAATAATAAATAAAATTTGTGATTTTTTCAATACACTCAAATTTGACATTTAAGTGTACGTAAAATTAGTAAAGAATTAGTTAAAAAAACGATGAATGGAATTTTTTATTTTTTTTATTGTAATAAAGATTTAATTATAAGTTGTCTATTAATTGGTTATGTAGTAATTACGAATGAAGAGATTTAACTTAAGTTGACGTCTTTGAGTTGTTCTATTAATTGACCTCTCTTTCATTATCATTATGTGTTAGATTTTAAAAAGCAAATATAAAATTCTATTAATATGAATAAAAGCTAAAATTCGAAAGCCTGAAACTGAATAAAATATAGCAACTCATGTTTTTTTCAATAGTTTAAATCAAATATCTTGTAGAAACGAATGAAACTAAGTTTTAACATATTGACGGAAAAATAAGAAATGACGCCAAAGAATTAACAGAATTTAATACACATTGTTCAGCTGATTGATTGCACAGCTATAAAAGTTCACATTTTTTGTGACAATGAGGAAAAATTTAAATTAAAGAGCTATGATAGTTTCTAAATTGTACCTTATATTTTCAGGTATATCTAACAGAAATTAAAATTTACGATGCAGAGGGAATATATTAAGATATTTACATACAGTGGAAGGTAAATATTAATGGAAATGTGATTTTAAAAAAAATTGTTTTAATAAAGGAAAGTTGACGAAAATTTTTTTTAAAGTAAAGAGACTCACTGATCGTCGTTATTGTTGTTATGGATATTGATATCATCAGCTGATTCATAATCTTCCTGACTGGATTGGTCATCGGTGCTGTGTGATATTAAATGCAATAATACTTTGCAAAACTTTTAACTTCACATTGATGGAGTAAAAAAAAAAAAAAAAAAAAAAAGAGAGAGAGAGAGAGAGAGAGAGAGAGAACTTGACATTAAATTGATGTTTAAAACAAATAAAAATATAAAGATAAACTGTCCAGCATAACGAATAATGACATTATTAAGTATATGAAAATTTATATTTCTGTAATTGAACATATGAATAATGAGTGTCTCGTTTTTAAAATGAAATCTTATTTTGATGAAACTGACAATGTTATGGCATATATGGTATTTGAAAACTAATAGTTTTTTTGCGAGACTTCTTTAAAATTATTATTATTGTACTAATTTGGTTATTTAAAAGTAAAATATTATTTGTAAGTAGTAATAAATAAGGAGATTTAAGGTTTAGGAGGAATATATACATTAGACTTATCTTTGTTCTACTGAAAAAAATTAGATAATTTACCCGCTTTTTGAATACTAACGAATAAATTGCAATGATTTTTTTGGTCTAAATAAGAAAAATAAAACACAGTAGATATTTCTTTGCAACTGAAATTACTTTTTGAGAAACTTTAGCAAATAAAAGAAACTTAAGGGTTATAAAATAGTTGCTATTGTCTTTGGAATCATCTTCCGATTCAAAGCTTTTGACATCTGAGCTGATATTTGAAAAGAATTGAATTAATGTTTTGTATATTTTATAAGAAGTAGCCTATTTAGCTTTAGTTGTTTGTACTTAATTTTTTTAAAATGAGATACTTCTATTAATTGACAGTTAAACTATAGTTATAAAGTTTAAAAAAAAAAAAACGAAATAATATGAAATAGCTAAATATCTTAAAAGCAAGAGTCCAGAGTTTAACTGGGCTCTAATTACGTTTGAAATTATACCGCTCTTTTGTTAATTATTGCTTTCTTATATATCTAGTATAATAAAAAATTTATTTAGATTTACGTTAATATTTGGTTATTAATTTTTGAAATCTTTTGTAATAGAATTGTAATGTAAAGGTAATTATGTATTTTATTTTTCTTGATTTGTGTTTATTATAATCTTTTAAAATATAATATTTTTTTCTTTAAAAAAAAAACAATAAATAAAAAAAAAAACATTCTGAAGCCGATGGAGTTTAACAAAAACAAATCTCATGAATTCATGCTTCTTATAGTATAATAATAATTTCATTTAGATGGGCACTATCATTTTGTTATTGATAATTGACATCTTATGGTGTAGAAGTGAAGTGTAATTGCAATTTTTTATTATATTTTTCTTGACGTTTTTTAAATTATAATCTTTGAAATCAAGTTTTTTTCTCTTAAAAAAAGATCATTCTGATCCCATTGGAGTTTAACAGAAACAAATCTTAACTTGCTATGGAAGTTGAAGTCCAATTTAAAAAAAATAATTAATTAATCGTGAGATAAAATTAAAAAAAACAAATTGATATTGTTTTAAATTAAAAAAAAAATATTTAAGTAGTAAAGAAACTTACGATTCTTCATTATTGTTGTCATTATCATTTAAATAATAAGGCCATTGGGGATTTTCGGTAGTAGATTTATCAAAGAGTCTGTAAGATTTAATGAAATTTGTTTTAAAAAAGCATTAATCATTTATGTACAATAAAATACAATTTATATCTCTTTCTATATTTTAGAGATAACCCCCTTTTTCAGTCAATGGCGTGCTCTTGGGCAAGTGAAGTAGCGTTCACTAATTTTTTTAAAGCCACCCCTAACGAGCAAGGAGGGATCTTGCGGCTAGACCAATGGCACGGGGGCCTTGCCATTACTGAGACTCAACTCCAAGACTCAAATAGTTACCACGGTTTGGACTAAAATTTGAAATTTAAGTGCATGTAAATTTAGAAAAAAATAAATTATATTCAAGGAAAGTGAGATTTGTTGTAATAAAGCTTAAATGATACGTTGTTTCATAAGTATTAGTGTTGTAATAAAGCTTTAATGATACGTTGTTTCATAAGTATTAGTGTTGTAATAAAGCTTAAATGATACGTTGTTTAATAAGTATTAGTGTTGTAATAAAGCTTTAATGATACGTTGTTTCATAAGTATTAGTGTTGTAATTATGAATTTACTTAACTATTGGAAATATTAAAATAAAATTGTCATTTTTTAATTGTATTATAAATTCGCCTTTCTTTCAGTTTTTGTTAGATATTATATAGCCAATATTAAAATGCTATTGATATGAATAAAATTCGAAATTATTTATCCTAAATCCTTGATAAAATATAGCAACTCGTCTTTAATTTTTTTCAATAGTTGAAATTTCATATCTTGTAGAAATAAATACAAGTAAGCTTTCACACATTGACGGGAAAAATACGAAATGACACCGTAGTATGAAGAATATTTAACACAAATTGTTGAACTGATGCATTACATAGCTAAAAAAAAAAGCTAGCTAACAAAGTTGAAATTTTAAAAACATTTTATCACACATTCACCTTTAAAATCTTTATTAGTATTCTAAATTTTACCTTATATGTTCAATAATACTTAACAAAAATGAACTTTTCGATGAAGAGGGAATATTTTAAGATATTTACGTACAAGTGAAAGCAATATATTAACTTAGATATGATTTTTAAATGACTTATTTGATATTTTCCACCCAATTGTTTGAGAAATTTAAAGTTGTTGAATAAATAGTATCATAGAAACCCACGGATTGTCGTTACTGTCGTCAAGGATATTGTTGTCATCAGCTGATTCATAGTCTTCCTGACTGGATTGGTCATTGGTGCTGTGCGTTTTAAAGAAAGGAGACATTAATGCACTATTACTTTACTAAACATTTTATATCATAGTGATGGAGTAACAAAATAGAAATTGATGTTTAAATTAAAAAAAAAAGCTGAGACTGAGAGCCGTGAATGATAACAAAATATTACTTTGTTTAGTATATACAATTACAATTATAGACCGCTATAAACTGGGAAAATACTGTTTTTCAGTGGCGTCGTGAGGGGGGGGGGGCGGGCCGCCCCGGGTGACACCATCAGGGGGGTGACACCAAAGCCACAAATTTTACTGTTCGATTTTATGTTAGAAAAACAAAGAATACACATTTCTTTCAACTAGAAAGAAAGTAAGAAATAGTCGCAGCAGAGAGATCTTTAAAAAGGTTGGACTTAAACTTAAAGCCATTTAGGCTTTTACACATTAACAGCGTGAATGAATCCCACCTCACTATATCCTCCACCTTAGTGGGGTGGGGGGAGTACACTTTTCTCAAGTTTTCTTTGTTGTTTTTTTAAGAAGGAAATTTTGAATTCAATGTCTTTGAATCAATATTTTGTTATATTTATTAAAGACGTGCAAGCATGGATGTGCATGTTTGTATATAAATAGTCCCCCGGTTACGACGGTCCCATCCCGACTTAGGTTACATGGTTACAAACGAGCCAACATAAAGAATAATATTACGCGTTATTCTTTATCTTTTTTAATGTGTTTTTTTTTCAACGTTTGTTTTTCATGGGGTAACGAATTATTTTCTCTATTTGAAATAAAAAATTAATAAAAATATTTCTTATTATTTCAACCTACAACTTAAGTTTTCGATTTTTTTCATGGCGAAGTTTTCAATTAAGTCAGTGAAGCTAAATAAGCTTACAAGTTCCTTTTCAATAGTCATTAGAGAGCGCATATTCAGTCATGGTTGTCCAATACGAATTCTAACTCATTTTTGTATTCATTTCAACTTTGAAAAGGATCGCTCTCTGGTGCAGTTTGAAGTCATCATTGAGAGATAGATGTGAAGCGGGATGCTACATTTGTAAATAACTGAAATTTAGCTCATTCAAAAGCAGCAAAATTTATTTCTAGCTCTGTGCACTTGTTTTGAGTTTCGCATTATTTATACACTTTTTTTCCCAAGGACTTGTCCTTTATTTTGTCTTCATATGAATCAAATTAAAAATGCTGTCTTTTAACAAACTCAATGGGAGACTTCAAATACTTGGCTGAAATCAAAGATGTTCTCGGCTCTTGAAGGGATAATTTTGTTTTCTAAAATCTCTCTAAAATTGTTGTTGTTCCCAAATTCAACATAGTGACTTTAAGTTGTTTAAGTTCCTTCCGAAATCTTTCTGCTCAAGTCAACAGACACGGGGCTGATTTTCGTTTGTTGCTAATTCTTTCGGTGCTGCAATATTTGTGAGAGACGTTTTGTGTTGTTGTATTGACATGGTATGAACGTGCGAGTTGACTGAGTATGAAACAAGTATTTTGTGCTGTGAACGGAAAATAGTGTGTGGTCGTGAAGGGAGAGGATGGATGGCTATTAATGTAAGGTTCGCTATGTAACAGATGTTGATTCTAAGATTCATTAAAGATACTTGTTACACAGACCACAAGGAGTTAAAGTCGTGTTTCTTGACTTGCAAGTTCTTTTACAATATTCTCATAGTATGAGTTATAAACACACTTGACAGCAGGGCCGGCTTTAGGCATAAGCAAACTGGCAACCGCCTATGGCCTCCGATTAGTCTCATTATTAATGGGGGCCTCGCACAAGAATATTTCAATAGTTATTTTATAATTTTCTGTTACATTTTAAGCCACCAAATTCACTTCGATTAGGGCCTCCAATTCCCTTAGGCCGGCCCTGCTNACAGCATTATGTCGGGCTGACCATCTTGTGTCAAACAAGGCTTTGTTAACATGTATCACTTTTATGTGTTTTGGAAGTATCTGTCGACGATGAGTAGATGCAACAAGCCAGGTATAAAGATTTTGCAGAAGACAACTGCTCCACGTTTCCCAACCAAGTGAAGGGAATGAGCTGTACAGGGCACAAAATAAGCAGCATTGCACTTCTTACAAATATTAGCCCAGACTCTGTTATACTTCCTACTTATAACTGCAGCATTGACTTCAGACTGTCTAAGGCATTTTCAGGGATTCATACAAACATTGGCCAATCTTTATTATACATAATGATAACATTTAAATTATTGGGGGGGGGCCCTGGCTTTAGCCCGCTCAGCCCCCTCCCTTTAATTCAACCATAGGGGGAGGGGTCACGCATCTGTGACGATGTGTGACTAGGGGGCGGGTGTGTTTAAAAATGTTAAGTCACATAAAAAAAAACCCCGCAACTTTAAATAAAATTCCCTTTAAATATTTGATTGTTTACAATTTATTTAATGACGTTTTCAATAGCTCCCCGCGTGTTGCGATACTAGAGTGCATACTTACACTAAATACATATTTAAATGACAAAATACGTATTTGCAACATGCAAATTTTTATTGAGAAAATTATGGCTTGGGAGAGGGGTGTCTAAGCTTTGTGACGTCATAGCGGAACAAGGGGTTGGGATTTACGTTTTTGTGACAAAGTATGACGCGGGTGAAAAGGGGGGGGGGGTGAAAATTGGTAACCTCACGTGACGTCATTTATGGACGTCCACCTTTAAATCATGAAGGGGTGACACCATGAGCTACCGCCCCCGGTGACACCAACCGTAGCGACGCCTATGCTGTTTTTAGTTGTTATGATTTGATTGAGGTTTGGACAAAGCAGACAATTTTATGGCGGATTGAAAAACTGCTACAATATTTGCGTGATGTAATTCAAAATTATTATTATAATAATAATGTGGGTTCATTATAATTAAAATAATATTTGTCAGTCGTAATAAGTAGGAGATTTCAGCCTGTTCAGGAACATAAATTTTGACATTTGACTGATCTTTGTCGTACTGAAAATAAATTCGATTGTTTCCCTTTTTAATGAATGTTTTTACATATATTGCACTGATTTCTTTTTTAAGCAAGAAAAATAAATATCTACATTATTTTTTTGCTATTGAATTGACTTTTTGAAATGCATTAGCAAATAATGTAAACTTTAGGAACATAAATTTTGACATTTGGCTGATCTTTGTCGTACTGAAAATAAATTCGATTGTTTCCCTTTTTAATGAATGTTTTTACATATATTGCAATGATTTCTTTTTTAAGCAAGAAAAATAAATATCTACATAATTTTTTTGCTATTGAATTGACTTTTTGAAATGCATTAGCAAATAATGTAAACTTAAGGGTTATAATAATATTTTTTTGTCTTTGGAATCATCTTACGATTTAAAATCTTTGACATCAGAGCTGTTATGAAATTAAGTATAGAAAAAAATTACATTAATGAGATTGCTGAAAATCTTAAGAGAAAAAGTACAAAGTTTAACTAGGCTCTAAATGTAATTACGTTTGAAATTATAACGCCCTTTCATTAATAATTGCTTCTTATAGTATAGATAATAATTTCATGGAGATTTACGTTATTATTTGGTTATTGATATTTGACATCTTTAATAGTCGAAGTTAAACGTAATGAACATCATTCATTTTTTTCGTTATGTTTATTTATTATAATCTGTTTAAATACAATACTTTTAAAAAATTTATTAATTTTTAAGAATTTTTTTTTTTTTTTTAAAGAATATTCTGTTGCCGTTGGAGTTGAACAGCAAGTCTTCACTTGCTATGGAAGTTGAAGTTTAATTTTTAAAACGATTTAATTAATAATGAGACGAATATTAAAAAAGTTAAGTTGTTTTATACAAAATATATAAATAGTAAAGAAACTTACGATTCTTCATTATTGTTGTCATTATCATTTAAATAATCAGGCCATTGAGGATTTTCAGTAGTGGATTTATCAAAGATTCTGTAAGATTTAACGAATAAGTTAATATAATTTTTTTCTGTTCTTATATAGCCTACTAAAGTTCAACAGTAAGTGCACGTAAATTTAGATTTTAAAAAATGAAAAAAATCATGAAAAATTTTGATTTTTTTATTATAAAGATTTAATGATACGTTGTCTCTTAAGTCCTGGTGTTGTAAATAACAATGTGCTAAAATATTGGAGAGATTAAACAAAAGTTGACATCTTTGAGGTTTTTTTTTATCTTATTAAATCACATTTCTTTAAGTATCTTTTAGATAGCCAATATTAAAATGCTATTAATATTAATAAAATGTATACAATTTTATNCGATACTAGAGTGCATACTTACACTAAATACATATTTAAATGACAAAATACGTATTTGCAACATGCAAATTTTTATTGAGAAAATTATGGCTTGGGAGAGGGGTGTCTAAGCTTTGTGACGTCATAGCGGAACAAGGGGTTGGGATTTACGTTTTTGTGACAAAGTATGACGCGGGTGAAGGGGGGGTGAAAATTGGTAACCTCACGTGACGTCATTTATGGACGTCCCCCCTTTAAATCATGAAGGGGTGACACCATGAGCTACCGCCCCGGGTGACACCAACCCTAGCGACGCACCTGATAAGATGACTTAAGTATACTATATGGTTTAACCACAAGATGACGTAATTATTCTCTATGGTTTAACTATAAGATGACGTAACTTTTCTATATGGTTTAACCATGAGACTACATTGAGTATACCAGTTGCATTATTTAACCATAATGTTTTTTAAGTATATTAACGGCTTAGCACTAAGATGAGCTCAGTAAAATATTTTGTTTTTCTATTTGAATTTGATGAACCAGGGTTGACCATAAAATTAGAGATTGATCATTAAAATTCAGTGGTACCTCGAGATACGAAATTAATCAGTTGCGGAGTTTCTCTCGTATCTTGAATTTTTCGTATTTTGAAGCATTCTTATCTTGAGGTGCCACTGTAAAAGTTAATCAACTTTTTGGGTTCTAAAAGTTGCACATTGGATGAATTAGAAAATTTAAAACGTTTAGCGAGAAGATGGCTCACTCCCGCTAGCTCCCACCTCTCCACCAAGAGGCGTAACTGGCAGGGGCACCCCCGACCCGGTCCCCTTTAAGAGGGCGCCTTCTGAGCAAGGTTAAGTTCGATCGAAGCTCACCTTCCTGCCTCTCATGGGGTTACCTCCCTAAGGTGCTTGTGGATTTGACCTACTTTCGGCCCGCCATCGCTGAAGCGCCACCACGGCACAGCTTACGGGTCTAATCAAGAACTGTCGCAATATAGGGGGAAACATCACGGTAGCTCTCCCAGGGGGTGCGGGCAACCGCAGTAACCAACCACATAGTGTTGGGTAAGGGCACCCCTTATTGGAAGGTCTCCTCAGAGCTGACGTCCGACCAAGAGTTCAAGGTGATGCGATAAATTGTCCTATTTATATTCCAGTAACGTAACACAACTTGCATGAAGTTTTTGCTTTCTTTCTTTTGATAACATAAAAATTTCCAACAGATTCGTAAAAGAAATATTTTGTCTAAAACTAAAATAAAATATTTAACCCAGTACATTTATCAGGGAAAAACTATCACGATCATTAAGGCACCCCCACTAATCTGACGCCAAGTTGCTTATGACATGCTTCACCTCTTAGCTACGCCCGGGTCAACTACTTTTATGACCTCTAATAATGTAAGTATAATATCAAGATTAAAGCTATCTAAGTTGTTTGTTTTTTTATTAAAGGGGAAGTAACAGCTAATAAAAGAGAAGTATTTATAAAAATTGTATTACTTCCCTTTGTTCTTGTATTTTGAATGAAATTATATTTTAAAGAAGATAAGAAATTATGATAAAGAACTCCAGTTTGTGTAGCTTAGTGCTATGTCCGACTTTGTTTGAGCGTTAGTTTAACTTTAATGGAAAAGACGTAAACACGTAAAGACCCTGAGACGAACAACATATTCTCCACCCCACCCCTAATTGTATTTAGGAGGGACAGAAACCTACGTGATCTTCTGGTTCGCACCCGCCTCCCCACATCACCCAACCATCTGGGTACTATACCATGCGGCCGACTTCGGTGTAAGACATGTCCTTTTGTTGTGCAAGCCGAACATATAAACTTCCCTAAGGGGCTATTTATGATTAAGGATGGTTTCACCTGCGCTAGCCGCAACGTTGTCTATACCATTGTGTGTAAGCGCTGTCCTTTGAAATACATAGGAGAGACGGGACGATCTTTGTCGTGCCGAATAACTGAACATATTAGGGCGATTACACAAGATAAACAGTGTCCCGTCTCCCGTTACTTCAATGGACGCGACCATATGGGTGTCAAGGACCTGGCAGTCACTGCTATTGTCTCGTGCACAAACACACACACGAGAGTCCAGATTGAAAACAGATTAATAGAAAATCACGGTACACTCGCCCCACATGGGATGAATGTTGTCTTTTCTTTGACCACCTAGGCTTTTACCCCGCCCACTCTCTGCTTTCCTATATAAATTCGCTCTGTCATCTCTCAGTTTCACTTTTTTGGATACTTTGGATTTCACCGCAGCTAAGTTCCTTCATTTTTTATTTTTATTTTCGTTTTATTTGTGTATTGTATGTTCGTTGATAAAGGCTCTTTGCCGAAACGTTCGCTGTTTTGTTACGCCCGGTCAGGCTAACCCTTACCTTGTTTACGTCTTTTCCATTTAATTTTGTATAAGCCTGATTGCAGTCCTACCCTTCATTTAGTTTAACTTAAATGTGGTGCAAATCAAAATGCTTACATGGGAATTGATAAAGAGATGTTTCCTTCTTCAGACCATGCTGGCATATGGGCATGGGGCATGGCAGTTCACACGTTTCTGTAGCCAGGCATAAGAAGAGATTGTGTAGTTTTCCGATTGCCCAACCGCCTTCACTGTCGTCAGGTACGCATATCAGCTTTGTGAAATAACGGAAACCCTTAGATTCGAGAAGCTCCCCGCATTCAACACAAACATTAGAACCCTCGACTCTCGGTACGCCAGACTGCACCTTTGACTTATCTATACAGACACTCCTCTTATACTTATACAGAAGATAATTGCGTCCACAGACCATATCGATCTGTTGGCAAGTGATGCAGCGTTCACAGGCCACGGCTATGAGGGTTCCACGCTTTACCCAGCCGCCTTTATATCCCTGACTAGCCTTGCCTTCTCATGGATTCGGATCCATGACCATCGGTACGCGGCCGAAAGAGCATTTACTCGACCACCGTGACTTTGATAAAGATAACCTATAAATTAGGCCAAGTATTGAATAATAGATGACAAATCTAATTTATTAATCGATTAATTTCAATTAATAACATTTTTATACCGCATATATAGATCCCGTTAAGTTGCGATTCATTATTTCGTGAAATCGGTTAAGTCGCGGTAATTCCATGGCTCCCAAATTTTGTGACAGAACACAGCTAAATCCCTTCTGCTATGTGAGAAAAATGGTAGAAAAATCTTTTTGTTTTAGTAAATAATAATATCACGAAGGAAAAGTATGTTAGTAACAAAAAATAGAAATTATTGATAAATTGGAGGGAAAAAAAATAGAATTGTTTAAAAAAATTTTAATCCATCAAATAAATTTTTAATCAATTAAAAAGTTTTTAAAGATTAATTTCCTAAGCCATACTATACTTATTATACGTGGATGAGCTATGAATAATAACTGTTTATGGTTTAACTGGGTGAAAGCTGTGTACCTGGCTAACTCACACCCTGTTGACCTGTTTTCCATTTAC
This sequence comes from Radix auricularia, assembly GCA_002072015.1. NCBI lineage: Eukaryota > Metazoa > Mollusca > Gastropoda > Lymnaeidae > Radix > Radix auricularia. The sequence goes on along the minus strand of MUZC01004524.1, from coordinate 305,176 downwards.
TAATTTATAAGCCTGATTGCAGTCCCACCCCCCCCACCCCATTTTGTTGAAAGGCAACTGCTGCATAATATTTTTGTTGCCTCGCTGTTTGGTTCCGCGTTATGCTAAAAATATCGAAATTGTATCAACAAACACAAAGCCCAATGTTACCATTTGAGTATAGCAACTGTAGCAACACCATGAAAGCGTTTGTTAGTATCAACACGATAAAACACATGTCATTAAAAACGCTGAAAGCTAGAAAGTTTGTATTGGTGACTGAATGGATGTATGGTCAATGAAGTCAATGGTCTCGGGAGAAGCTATAGGACACAGAGATGAGATTATAAATTCCGAAGCAGGAACGGCAGATGAGAGTATCTGTGAAGTCTTCATAAGATTCACGCATGTCTCCATCTTTGACTTTGAGTTTCTAAGAAAGTTTTGCTGCGATGCTCGTGTTTCCTTCAAGCTGCGAGGCCACACCCATGTCTAACCGACGCCCGCAACAGTTTGGAATTGCCGCGCAGCAAATTTTGATAGATGTAATGTAATATATGTTTTTGTGCACGC
>MUZC01004524.1:293361-303845 GCA_002072015.1 Radix auricularia | reverse complement strand
CGCCCCACGTTTTCAGTTCGAAAATATTTTGGTGTGTAAGAGTGTGTATGTACAAAATGTCCACAATGTGCATCCAACAAAACAGTTCTGGCTCAGCCCAGGGGAAGGGAAGTTCCAACATAGCCCAAGAAAAAATTTATTTTCTTCTTTTTAGTTCACAAAACGTGGTATCTTAAAAACTTTTTTAAAAATATTTTTATTTTATACTTTTTAGTTCAAATGAAAAACGTGGTGTTTTAAAAAGCTTTTTTATATATATATTATTATTGCTTACTAAAATGTCTTTAAGACATGGGAAATAACTAAAAAAATGAAAATTCCCTGGTTATGTTACTTCCCTTGAAATTTTCATGTTAATGACGTCATACATCTTTATTTTTAGTATAATTACTATAATTAAGTAGAATTGAGTACTATAATTAATGAAATATTAAATTGTCATGTGAATCAAGTATGCATGCAAAATTTCATCAAAATTGGATGATCAGAAGTGGTTCAAAAAAGGAATTCAATTTTTGCCCCGGAAAGACAAACAGACAAGAAAGCAAACTAAGAAAAACGTGGTAAAAAATCACTCGCCTCAAGAGTTACAAAATTGTGGTTTCACTGATCACACCCGTACAACACGAACACTGACAGCCCCATGACAGCATCCAGGCAGCACATTGACAGCCCCAAGACAGCATCCAGGCAGCACATTGACAGCTCCAAGACAGCATCCGGGCAGCACATTGACAGCCCCAAGACAGCACCCGGTCAGCACACTGACAGCCCCAAAACAGCATTCGGGCAGCACACTGACAGCCCATGACAGCACCCGGGCAGCACATTGGGAGCCCCAAGACAGCACCCGGCCAGCACACTGACTGCCCCAAAACAGCATTCGGGCAGCACACTGACAGCCCCATGACAGCACCCGGGCAGCTTTCTGGCAGACCCAAGGCAGCACCTTTTCTTTATCTTGATGCATGGGCAAATTTCCATGCTACGCCAGGTCCGATGATTTTTAGTTCAACGCCTTTTTTTAAATTTTTATTTAGTGTGTGAATTTCTTTATCTGTGAGAAGTTTTGAGGAACTAGAAAACAAATACACAACTCTCGTGTACATTTGTACGATGGTTTGTGGGAGGAGGCATAACCCTAGCCTTGACGAGAATTAACGAGTTTAACAGAGCGAGTGAACTCCCCTGAACCAGGAACCTCCAACCAAAACACAGGGGAGTTAACCAGTACAGTTATGGCGGAAATCGAATCAAACTGCAAACTGTTTCTTTTCTTTCTTTTTTTTCTTTCACCGCACTAAGAATCAAAGCACTACAGGGCGGGAGGGGTGGATGTCGGTAACGTTATGGGTGGAGAGCACCAACAACAGCATCATAATGTTTCCGAATTTATTTCACAAATCGAGGTTTGTGCTTGGCTGCCATTTTGACATGGTCGGCCGGAAGAGGATATGTCAAAGCGAAACAGCGCGCCACCTTCAGTGCCGCGTGAAAACCTGGTGTGAAAGTGGCGTGACGCTGAACGAATCTCATATTGGTGAACGCACCGCACACCGATATACAAGGCGCGCACCGCACACAGACATACAAGGCTCGCACCGCACACGGAAACACAGGGCACGCACCGCACACGGACACACAGGCCGCGCACCGCACACGGACACACAAGACACGTCTGTGTCGTATGGTGGCTGGTGCCAGGTAGGCCTGTCAACGGGTACCCGTGACCCGGGTATCCGTTGCCGAGCAATTACCCGGGTTGTAAAATGGCGCCCGGGTACCCGTGAAAATGTTACTGCAATATCTTTACCACCAGTATTTAAACTGTGGCTCTTCTGTGTTCAAATTTCGGCTCGCGAATAATTTATCAAATTAAAACTTTTCGTTTGAAATAAATACGGTAAATGCGTATTAAGATGAAAATGCTTAAAAAGATATAGCTACGTGTTAAAGGGAAATAAACGGTCCCGACAAACTACCAAGTATATGGATATATTTTTTTTTTACCAGGAACATAAAACAAAAATCATTTAAAACAAAAAAGGTTTTAGTTCTTTGAATTGTTCAAGTAAGGAAAATAGAACTAGAACACAACGTCCATAACTACTATTAACTAGGAAGGGCTAGAGATGACCTTGGCTTTGAAATACGCCGCTCATCGTTGATACCGATTGAGCAAGCCAATGTTGTCCCCCCCCCCCCCCACCGACACACACGTGTCTCCACTCCTATCTCCACCAAATACTTTTAAAAAAATATTTCATTCGTTGAATGATTTTCACTATAATAACAAAAATACATGGTGGGGGTGGTCTGTCCTTTCAGTATGACAAAAAATAGGACACAAGAGTGATAACTAGGATTGCCTAGCAATGACCTTGGCTTTGAAATACGCCGCTCATAGTTGCGATTGAGACGCGCCAATTTATTTTGTCTACGCCCCCATAAACATATGTCTCAAATGCTATCCCCACCATACTTTAAAAGAAATAAACACCTGCTATATTCTGGGGGGGGGAGGTTAAATTTTATTTTTTTATTTATTAAATCATATTTGAATCATTGAATATCTTTACTGTATTACAAAAATAAATACTGGGGGATGGGTCCACTAAGTAGAGGCAATTCTTGAAAAGTTTAGTTAATTAAAACATCTGTCAGCTACAGCTATGAACTAGAAATAACCCGCCATGTCATCATATCCCCCCCCCCCCCCCGCGCTCAAAAAAACCTTAGCACCCCTTTGCTCACTGTTTCTACACCACTGTACTACTGTAGTATTTCAATGTCATCATTTTACAATCGTTCACTCATTACATCAAAATTTGCATTTCCACGATAAACAAAGCATTAAAAGGCTAATGGTAGTAATAGCGGGCATATTAACGAAAATTTTGAGGCCTTTCGAACGGGTAACCCGGGTATCCGTTCAAAGTTTTGACGGGTACCCGGGCAGCATTTTTCAACAATATTGACAGCCCTAGTGCCAGGTGGTGCTACCGTCTGTTGTCACGGGCGTTGACAAGACTATAAGGGGGACAAAAAACATAACTAACACGCCGACGTTGTGGTTCTTCTCAGAGGCGTCACTTAGTTAGTTCCATCCAGTGTGGTAGCTCATGGTAACACACCCTCTTGAAGTAACCCATAGACCTACTCCGAATCCACCAGTGAAAAATAACGTGAAGATACAGATATTAGAGGTAATATTGCTCGTGGGACTGTCGATTAAACTAATTAGTTATCTTATATGTTACAGACGCACCTTCTGTACAGAAGATTATTGCGTCCTACGTAGTTATTTAGTTATACGTGCTTGCGTTTTAGTTATACGTGCTTGCCTTTCACTCTGATTTTAGTCCAAGTGAATTTATTTTTGACACATAAATAAAAAATAATAATTTATTGTTTATATGGAGAATTTGTCCCCGTGATTTCTGAAGTTAAATCTATGGCGGATTAAGGGGGGGGGGGGCTGAGCGGGCTAAAGCCACGGGCCCCCGACGATTTGGGGCCCCCAAACTTTTTATATTTTATAACAAAAGTGTACAAATGTTTGCACGAACCCTTGAAAATATAATAAATTAAATAAATTTATAAACATTATCTATTAAACTGATTGCGATTCCAGAGTTGCGAAGTCTTAAGTACCCCAGCCAGGAGTAAAAAAATTCCCAAATTGGGATAAAAATTCCGAAATGCATTAAAAATTTGGGGAAAAATCTGAAAAGTGGCAACTTTAATTAAATGCTTTCGCATTCATTTTAATGACTTTTGACTTCCAAATTAAAAAATAATTAATATTTTTGCATTTTTAAGGCAATTTTTAATAGGGTACTTTCAATTTTTATTTAATCTGTATGTTTTTTTTAACAACTTGGCTACAAAGCCAAAATATAGATTATACTTTTAAATTTTAACATCATGAAGTTTTAAAAAGTTATTTGGATACTCTTGAAATTTAAATTTGTCTGTGATCGATAAAAATATATTTTTAAAAATGAATATTTTGAAATTTATTAATAATGAATCAATCATACATGGTTACATAGATTGTTATATGTTTACATATTATTAATGATTTTGTCCTTTATATGTAACAAACATTTTATGATGATTCGGGCTCAGACTAATTAGTTATATTATTTAATAGTAATACATTTACACAATCTGACTGTAAACTGTCTGCAGTCTACTGTCAGTGACACTGAAGGGGAAAAAACCTAGCAAAAACGTCAGGAAAAAAAACTAGATCCGAAATAAAAAAAACCTAGACACGCTAAAAATTAAAAATAAACAAATATGACGTCAAAGAGCCTCGCACCAACACAAAAAAAGTATTTCTTATTTAAAAATGAGCATGTTTCAAATTATTTTATTTTATTTTCATCCAAGAATGTAATTATTTTCTTTTAAATTGTCAATCTCAAAAATTCCCATATGTTAGGCAAAATCCTTATAAATTCCCAAATTCCCATTTTAAAAAGTTTGGCTTAAAAAAAAAAAACACGATTCGGGAAATTTCTTACGACTTCTTAACACTGCGCGATTCAGACCTGACAGTCTTAATAATCTATAAAACTTTGCTCACTTAGAGAATATAGTATAAAATATAGTTTATATTTTTAAAATTTCTCTATTTAGACAAGCTCCGCTGCTCGTGTGGAAAGGGCATAGGCTTGTGATGCAAATGGTGTCGGGTTCGATTTCCAGCGGTGGAATGTAAAAGTTTTTCTTTTCATACACACTTTTTAACACACCGGTGAACATTTTAAACAGTTATTTCTTCATGTTTGTTACTTTTTCCATTATTAATATTTAGTTACAGTCTTATATTAGCTGTTAGCAATCATATTTTAAGGGACGCCTGCTGGATAGGGCCCCCATTTGATTGCAGCCAGGGGCCCCGCGCAGTCTTAATCCGCCCCTGAGTTAAATCTATAAATAGCCACCGCCAAAATGGTCCAGAGTTTGGATATTAGATTCTTTGGTTTTGAGAGTTCCAATGATGTGAAATTTTATGTTCAGCAATGAAAAACTTTGATAGTTTATCGACAAGTTTTATTTACTAGCAGAAGCAAAACTGAAAACTGAAGTAATCGAGTAATCACTGCATGACTTTAAATAAAATCAACTTTAATTGTCAATTTTTAATGTTTTTCTCAAACTTTTTTATTAAAGAAAAAAATTAATTCCCAAAAATCTCATTTACCAAACTAACGCCCCTTATCAAGTCTAAACGTAACGAAGCAGACGTAGTGTTGGAACAACTCAAATACGGCCATACGATATATTGACTCTTGACGACCACTTCATGGGAACCAATTGGGATGGCGAAGAAAGTCTCAAATGAACTAGATAAGTTACACCATTGAAAGTAGAGTATAATATAATTTTGACACGGCGTCTTCGTGAGGTCATTCCAATGAATAATAACCTAATCGTTTCGCAGAGTCCAGATATTTAATGCTTGTTTATGTACATCAGAACTTGAATTTCAATAATTCGCTCTTACGGAAACATTTTGACGTTCCATTTTAAAGTTATTTTTAAAAAATCAAAACTAAAAAATGCACAGACTCTGACCTTCAAAAACACATCTCTATTCGATGTGTGATTTATAAATTTTATGATTATTATTAATTTCCATTTTGATTTCTACATGCTATTTTTATCCTTTAGATTTATCGTGTGAAACGTGCATTTATATTTATTAAAAAAAACGTGGGTTAATTATTGAGGTAGGCACCTAATGAATTCATTTCGCCCATAGAACCTAGAACTAGAAGTCAAATTACTGTAATCAAACAAAGCGCCCGATAGACACGCACTTCCTGTAAAATCAATCCTTGAGTCACGTATTTTGTCACCCCTCGACTGGCGGCTCGGGGAACGATATCTCATAACGCATTAAGTCCTGCCAAACTCATTTTTTTTTTTTTTGTAAACATTTTTTTCTTCTTCCTTTTACTCTATAAGTCACTGGCTGGTTGGAGTTCCGTGGGGGCCACCAGTTTATTATCACCTACAATAGCCCTTCCGTGAGGCGGTCACTCCAGGAAACACAAGACGGTCACCCCGGGGTTGTAATTAGGGTCTTCTGTTACTGAGTCCACGTCGGGTGGCGGGTTTAGGCAGGTAGGTGTTTGGGGAGATCAGCTTAATAGAGAGATGTGAGCCGGGGAGCGGCCGTTGAGTGGGGTTTTTGTAATGTTAGCTACGGTCCCTGGTAGATTCAATGGTGTATCGATGTCACGTGGGAGGAAAGGGCTACAAGTACTACAAGGGTGGAGAGTACTGTATGAGTGAAGGGTACTGTATGAGTGGAGGGTACTGTATAGGTGGAGGGTACTGTATGGGTGGAGGGTATTGTATGGGTGGAGGGTACTGTATGGGTGGAGGGTACTGTATGGGTGGAGGGCACTGTATGAGTGGAGGGTACTGTATGGGTGGAGGGTACTGTATAGGTAGAGTTTACTGTATTGGTTGAGGGTACTGTATGGGTGTAGGGTACTGTATGGGTGGAGGGCACTAAACGGATTTAGGTTACTGCATGAGTGCAGGGACTTGATAGTACTACATGGGTGCAGGGTGCTACAATAAACTACATAGGTGGAGGGTACAAAATGGGTGAATAGTAATGCATTGGTGGTGTGTACTATTTTGGGGTTCGGTACTTTTATATTTTGGTAGTAAGACACGATTATGGCGGATTAAGAGGGGGGGGCTGAGCGGGCTAAAGCCAGGGGCCCCCGACGGTTTAGGGGCACCCAAACTTTTTATATTTATAATAAAAGTTTACAAATGTTAGCATAAACCCTTGAAAATATAAAATATTTTTAAAAATTATAAATTATAAATATTAACTATACAACTGATCACGGTTCAGAACTGATAGTGTTAATAATCGATACAACGTGATTTAATTGGCTCACTTAGAGAACATGGTATAAAGTATAGTTTATATTTTTAAAATTTCTCACTTTAGATAGACAAGCTCGGCTGGCCGTGTGGAGAGAGTGGGGTTCGATTCCCAGCAGTGGAAAATATTTTTTTTTCTTTTCACACTCAATTCTAACATACGGCAAACGCTTCAAACAGTTATTTGTTAGTGTTCGTTTTTTTTTTTTTTGCATTATTAATATTTAGTTACAGTCCTATATTAGCTGTTAACAATCATTTTATTTTAAGGGACGCTGGATGGATAGGGCCCCCGTTTCATTTCAGCCCCGGGGCCCCGTGCTGTCTTAATCCGCCCCTCAGACACGAGTAGCATTGGAACTACATATTAAGGAAACGATACATGATAACATTGGAAGTATCATATTTTGAGACATTGACCTATATGCAACTAGTCATATGATTTACAACTTTCCACACACACACAAAAAAAACAACAATTAAAATCATATCTACATGTTGGTTAACTTATTATATCATTTTCAACTTAAGAGTCGACTGAAGACCAAAAAAAAAAACATTATTGAATCCGTCAACCAATATCAGTTACCATCTTTTAAAATCGTCATTTACCAAGTTTTTCCTACTGATAGAAAAAACTTGATGATATACTTTATGGTTTGTTCTTGATTGTAGTGAAAGGATACCCCCGACCCAGTGGCGTAGCTAGTGGAGGCGGTCCTAATTCGAAAGTTTTCCGGGCCCCTACTTGAGGGGGGGGAGGATTTTTACATTATCTCATGTCATGATGTCAAATGTCAAAATGCCGCCCCCCCCCCAAAGAGTCCAAGCCCTCCTCCGAGCCCCAAAATTCGTAGCTACGCCACTGCCCCGACCTTAAACCCTCCCCGAATCCCCCGTCCCAACAACAACACCGCGATGGCAGTATTGAAGGTGTTTACTTTGTATCTGACTTGCGTACGTAGACGGGTCATCGGAGAGATTGATAGTTGGTCTGAGATATGGTCATCCGGGGCATGTGGTCATTCGGTCTGAGATATGGACGCTCAGCGACATGATCAATTTTAGACTTTGTGTTCTAAGAGGTTGCCAGTAAGAGATGGTGGTCAGTCTGAGAATATATACGATGGTAATTAGGGTTGTGGGATGGTCAGTATAATGAGATTATAAGATGGTCAATCAGGTTGCTAGGTGGTCAGTATGAGATAATAAGATGGTCATTCAGGCTGTGGGATGGTCAGTATGAGATTATAAGAAGGTGAATCAGGTTGTGGGGTGGTCAGTATGTGATTATAAAATGGTCAATCAGGTTCTGAGGTGGTCAGTATGTGATTATAAGATGGTCATTAGGGCAGTAAGGTGGTCAGTATGAGATTATAAAATGGTCAATCAGGCTGTGAGTTGGTCAGTATGAGATTATAAGATGGTTAATCAGGTTGTGATGTGGTCAGTATGAGATTATACGATGGTCATTCAGGTTGTGGGATGGTCAGTATGAGATTATAAAATGGTCAATCAGATTGTGGGGTGGTCAGTACGAGATTATAAGATGGTCATTCAGGTTGTGAGGTGGTCAGTCTGATTTCTACTCAATCTAATGTATAGCTAGGCTGAGTTGTTACCAGTCTGACTTGGTCAGTCTGACTTCTTGCAAGCATGTCTAAGATGTGGTTTTGTCTGTTCTGGGCTGTTGCCGGTGTGAGCAGTGGTCAATCTGAGAGTTTGCAGTCTGTGGTCTGAACAGACCACTGCCGATTGCTAACATAACTGTGAAGGACAGTAAATTAATCCTCCCCTTGTTAATGGGCGACACTCCAGCCAGGATAAGAAAGAAAGAGCGAAAAACGATTTGATGAAATTCCCTAATCCGTTGACTGGCGATTAATTGGAAACAGGGGGGAATAAGTCATTGTTTATCGCTTCTGGGGGTCAGAGGTCGCAGTTAGTGTAATTGGATCACGTGATTTGCAATCCGCGTGGGAAGCACGGACGGACGCTAAGGGGCCAATGTGAAAGACATTAACCTCAAGGGTTGGATTTGGGGTGTGGAGGGTGTTCGCATGGGCGGGGCTGGTTGGGGTGGCGTGGTAGAAGCCCCCCCCCCTCCCGGTAAACACATGGTGCTATCAATGTTTTTAATGGGATTTATTCAACGCATTCGGGAATGCGCTATTTCGAATCGACTTTATGAAGTCAAGCTATAAGTTGACTGTGAGTCCTTCAGCAGCAATCCACCACTCAAATAAATTACCCCACCCAGCGTTTGTAACTGAGGTTACAAATGGATGAATAAATCGCTAAACCCAGAAATACCGGAGAATAGAAGGACACAAACAGTAAGTAGTAATGATACATACGCCATTGAATTCTAACATGGAAATACAATACGAATGTAACGGTAATAACAACAGTCAGATTTTTTTCTCGCATTCTCTCTCATTATTTCTCTCTCTCTTTCTTTCCCTCTTTCTCGTTCATTCTCTTTTGCCTTTCCTCTTCATCTCTATCACTCGTACTTTCTCTCTACATGCCCCTCCACCCCCACCAATCTTTTTTTCATTCCAACAAACATCCCCCTCTAAAGACGTTCATGTCTTCAATCACACAACAGAGACCTATTTCTGTCCTGGCAGGCATTCTCTCCTTTTCAACACAAACGATGTTCCCATGCATCTCAAACAATTGAACACAGCACACTGCGACCTTAAAATAAAGAGCTTGTATTAAACAAGAAAGGCAACTGTGATCGACGTATCACTCGCTGTTCAAGAGACCGCCCCCCCCCCCGGGTCTTAAGTCTCCCAACTTAAGATGTCGCCGGGGAAGCACAACGGTGTAGGTGGGCAAGGGGTCAGGGGTCAGCTACTGTAGGTGTGAATCCGTACCCTGCTGACTCTCCCACGCGGTGAGTGGACATCTGTTTTTACGGTGACCAATTCACCTGACCTACAGGGTATGGACAAAAGCGGTCTTGTTTGACGTAGTATGTCAAAACTGTCTACAGCAGTCTACTGTCAGTGATAATGTTGGGGAAAAACCTAGCTAAAACGTCAGGAAAAAAACCTAGATCCGAAATAAAAAACCTAGACACGCTAAAAATAAACAAATATGACGACAAAGAGCCTCCCACCAACACAAAAAAGTATTTCTTATTTCAAAATGAGCATGTTTCAAATTATTTTATTTTATTTTCATTCAAGAATGTATTTATTTATTTTTTTAAATTGTCAATCAAAATAATTCCCATATTTTAGGCAAAATCCTTATAAATTCCCAAATTCCCATTTTTTAAATTTTGGCCAAACAATTCCCACGATTCGAGAAATTTCCCACGACATCGCAACACTGTCTAAGTGTCAGATTTTCCCAGGTAGGAGTCAAATAATTCCCAACTAGGGCTAAAAATTCCCACATGCCTTAAAAACTGTTGGAAAAGCCAAAAGGCGAGGGAGCGGGGATATCGCGACACTGGCGAAAAGAAACCTGAAAAGTGGCAGCGTCAATTAAATGCTTTCGCATTCATTTTAGGACTTTGGACTTCCAAATTATATATATATATA
>MUZC01004524.1:262392-292573 GCA_002072015.1 Radix auricularia | reverse complement strand
TATATATTTTTTTTTTTTTTTTAAATTTATTTATTTATTTTTCTATTTATTTATGGCTGCGGAAATTAAATCAATAATTTTTTTACGGTTAATTTACCCATCACTTGCAAATTATTGACAGTCAAACCAGAGAAAAATAGAAAATAGCGGCCGATAAATAGTAAATTTTGTGACTATTACACGAACACTTTGGTTTTAAACTATTGACTTACGGGAATTCTCAAAATGTTGATAAAGTTTGCCTACAATGATTCTAACACTTCGCCTACTTATCAAACCAGATGAAAAGAAGTTTTAGCTAATCGCAGTAATGGATTCTGACTCAGAGACAGAAAATAACGACGCCTCTTTTGATAAATTACTGCGTTACAAAATGGAGATGCAAGTTCCTGAATCTATTACCCTCTACAAGTTAACGATTAAATTGAAATTAATCGATAACAGCCCTAATAAATATAAGTATTTCAATATAATGTAAATGATTTTAAATTTTGTAATTGTTAATTAAGTAAAATTTATGTTTAATTTTATATATCATTTTCCTTATAAAACAACTTATTTTAAAGTTTACATTTAAAAATCAATTTTTTAAAATGAACAAGTTTGTACATACAAAAATAAACTATTATTAATTATTAATAATTTATTATTCATCAAAAAAATGGATTTAAAAAAAACAACATTTTCTTTAATTTTAATAGCTATTTTATCATTAAAATAATTTTAATCGATAAAATATTTACTGTTTAATCTAGAAATTAATCGTTAATTTCCGCAGCCCTAATATAATACGTATATATTAGGGCTGTTATCGATTAATTCAAATTTAATTGTTAACTTTTGAGAAATTATCGAATAATTAATCGATAATTTTGATTAAGCTAAAAATAAGATGTATGACGTCATTAAACTGAAAATTTCAAGGGAAGTAGAAAAAACAGGCAATTAACTTTTTTTTTCAAATTTAAATATAAGAGCTCATTTTAATGGAGAAGTTTGTACGTTAAAAAGTAGGGCTGCGGAAATTAACGATTAATTTTTCGTTTAATCGGTAAATTTTTTATTAGTATTTTGTACACCACCTGATGAACACCTTGTATTAAAATATAAGCTCAAAAAATGACGTCATAGCGTTACGGGTACAATGAATGAGTGAGTGACTAACTTGGGCTATTGTATTATTGGTTTATATATATACATGTAGACTATATGTATGCTCTCTGACACATTAAACATTCCTGCCTAAAGCCGCAGTGAAATATGTTAATATTGTCACAAAATCTAAGAGTTGCACGCAATTACCCAAATGTGCTAGAAATATATTAGAAAAACAGATTTCAAATCACTCAAATTTTAGTTACATTTCCGACAATATAAAAACTATGTGTAAAGTTGTCAAGATGTGAGAATTATTTAGATCTATATCTTTTAATTTTTCCAATGATATGATAATTTTTAATGTTAAAAAAAATAACAACAACCTTTGATAAGAGACTGATTTACAACTGTCTTTCAATATGAGACTCATAACCACTTTTTCCTCTAAGTTTAGTTGGTAAGTGTGCAAAAGATTTGCGCAACGTTGTGCATAAAAATAATATGTTATCTGGTTATCTTTGTTAATCTTTGCTGCTCGGTAACTTTAAACCGCGACAGCACAGCTTCGAGAGAAAATACCCCAAAGATGACAATTTTGAAAATGCCCAAGTGGTGAGAACCATTAAGCCTGACATTTTACCAAGGTAAGGAGCAGTGTATTTAAATATCAAGGGCGGTCGGAGGGAGCATTTAGAGATGGTAAACAGCTGAAAATCACCGGCCCTTTAACCACTTAGCAGGTCCACGAATTTCGTTAACTTAAGGCGATCAGGGTATCATGTATAGGCAGTTGCCGTTGGCCTAAAGACCGGACATATCTTAACCCTAAAGAGCTCAGTTAAAGCGTGTTCATACCACGGTAACATATGATCTTGTTTCCCCGTTTGCCGATGTCCAAGCGTCTTAGCGACCAGGCCCGTCCTGTGTTGGTATAACGCTACGCTCGGCCAACGTCCAGTGACGGCATGGGTATTGAATGTCACGTCATAAGCCCGCGATTTGATGACAATGGAAGAATGGTGGAAAAATATTTGATATGCTGTCCAGCTTTGACCACGGAGAAAGTGACCACTGCGATTCTTGGGGAGAGGGGTGGCCGGGGGTGGGCTGGTTGCACGACGGAGATGTTGTGAATTGCAAAAAAAAAAAAACGTTCTTTGGGAGATCGCCTGGAACTGGTGTCTCAATGATAGGCGGTTTTGTCTTCGCTGCTTTCGAATCAGTTTCACCGTCGTCATGTTCACCTCGCATTTTGTCCGCGTGTTTGTTCGGTTTCGACTGAGTATATAATTAGTTTAACCTGAAACTCTCACGTATGAATCAGTCATTTTCAAATGTAATTCGCAGCCATTGTTTAACGCACAGAACCAGTCAAGGTTTACAATACATTACGTAACGATACAATAGGCCTTGTCATAATCGGGCGAATATCTATTAATAGAATATTGGGGTCTTTTTGAGGGACGAATTTTAAAAAAATTGAATAAAAGATACGAGTCAATATGTACATGTAGGTATATTGAGAAGGATGTATCTTATCAGCTTTTTGATAATTCTTCGTTAAATTTAAGACAGCTTATTGAACTTGAACAAGAAAAAGCTGTTTTGTAATTTTACTATGCAAACAATTTTGAGAACTTACTGATTCGACTGTATATCTATGCTTCAAGAGCATTGTTCCGCTGAAATGTAATCTAAAAATAAATCGTTAATCAATGACTTATGCCGTTTTCTGGTTTTAGAAATAATATTATTGCCTAAAGAGCTTTGATTAAAAATATCAAAATTAGAAGAAGAAAACAAATATTTGATGTTTTATAATATACATTTTTATGTCGTGGAATTACCTAGATATGGTCGGTAACGGTTGCCCATTAAAGATGTCATGAGGATTTTACATAACTCATGTTATTTTACGGTTACTAAAATAATAATAATACAATTTGTTTACCAAAAATTACGGCTATCGTTCAACAAGCAATACGCCAAATCAAATGATCGCAGGTCGAAAATTATATTTTATATACTGTAATGTACTGTTCCACGATGTTGTTACCAACATCAAAACTACGCCTGAAGGCCTAGGCCTATAGTATAATGAAATCTGTATTTGATCAACTTCCATTCGCTGGTTCGTCGGACAGACCGCTAAGAACCAAACACTCAGACGGGCCTGAAGACCGCGGGCTCCATTGTGTCCCGGGGACTTGGGTTACAACAAAAACAGACTGTCAATTTGGTTGTCCACTTGGCGGTCAGTAACTGTGGACACTGCTGGACTGGTCAATTCACGGACCAAGGACAGCAAAGTAGAATCCGTCTCCGTCAGTTGACGTCATGGGCTATCAGATAAAAATACAATAAAATAAAATGATAATATTTTTTAATAAGATGATAAGATAAGGTGATATAATGATGAGATAGGATGTTAGGATAAAATGATAAGATAACGTGATATGACGATTAGATAGGATGGTAGGATAAAATGATAAGACAAGGTGATATGAATGTATGATGTGCTATGATAAGATAGGATGATATAATAAGACAATAAGACAAGATGATTGGATAAGAAGATACGATGTTATGTTATGATTTTATGATAAGGTGATAAGATTTAGATGATATGATAAGATAAGATGCTAAGAAGCGATTATAATATAAGAGATTAAGATCCTTTGGGGATCAAAATAAACGGAAACTATTCTTACTTAATGTAGCTATTCATTTTCAGGACAAAGACATAAAATTTAAACACGAAAACATACTAATATAATTAAACAACGTGGTTACTAAATTACCACTTTGACGTCATAATTAGCGATCATCATATACTAAACACTAAACACATAGTGACAGCTAACTATATCTTAACTGTATATTGTCTATTATATTTTGATGAAATGGCTTTCCATTTTTTGACAATGTGTTTAAAGTGTTTTAACTATATCGTCTTCTCTATTTGAAGTATTGCGTATAATATAATGATCATATGGCGATTAAAGCGCTATAGATGTTAATAATACAGCTATTTTTTTTAAATATATCCTTTGATAAAATTTATGTAAATATCATAAATAAATAAGAAAACAGGTTCTTTAGACACGTCATAAATGGACTGATTTCAACAGCAAAACGAGAATCCCTGAAAACAATTTATAACTTAAAGCACAACGTCTTACAGAAGGATCCGTTGTGTTTTATTAGTATCTCATCCCGAATTTAATGTAAAATTCGAACGCTTGAAAAGGGGGTATCCCTGTTGTTTGAATAAGTATCTTTTTGAGATCCATTGCCATACAAAGGGAACACAACTCATGAGACGACGTCAATGGTCACGTGACCTGATAAGACTGAAGCGACCCGCACTAATATCCCTAGTCCGTTTCATTTGATCTTTCTGTTCCTCAGCCGGCATAAATCACGAATTAATTTGGGACGAAAAGGGCCACTATTGACACAAAGACACGGATATTATTGATAGTTGTCGGCCCTTGCAGGTAGAATTCCTCAAGATTTAGGAGCGCGCCAAACAAAACGCCCAGTAAATCGTCTTATCTGGCCGGGTCTGCTTCTTTCCCGCCCAATTTTTAATATTTATTTATCACCGTTCACGCCGATTAGAGCGACGGACGGCCTTGGAAATCAAAAGGATGGAGTTTTAGCTTTGTGTGTGTGTGCATGTGTGGATGAGTGTAAAACTAATTTGTGGAGGGGGGATACATAAAACGGGGTGGGGGTGGAGAGTGTAAAAGATAAACGGACGGAGCTACTGTATATTTTTCATATTAAATACGACAGGAATCAAAAACAGCTTTACTTCAAATATTAGATCTTCTTTTTTCGCGGTTATTCATCGACCGCTTAGGTACATAGCAAATTTTTTTATGGCTGTGCAATAATTCTTTCGTTGCTCTTTCATTCACAGCCCCCATTTTTAATTGGCTGTGCCCTTTCTTGGACGTATTTTGTTTTGTAACCAACAGTGACGTTCACGGTGTATACTATGCACTGAAACTATTGATCATGTTGGGTAAAGTAAATTGACATCTGTAAAGGGTAAGAAAGTGCACTCATAATTTTTATTTCATTTTTTAATTAAACATTTTACCCTTGTTTATTTTTACATATTTTATGACATTTCAGGGTCTAAATTCATGGAAGACGGGTTAAAACTGATTTTCCTTAAATGTCATTGTCCTGAAATCTTAAATTGTCTTAATTTGAAAGCCAGATTCAGCTTACAACAATAAGAACACAACAAGGATCTGCTCATTCCTGTCAAATTGTTTGAATTTATCACAATTTTTTTTTTTCCACTTTGCGGTAAAGTCTAAAGTCATGCGTTGTTTCGTGACGTCATTTCATGCCCACGTTGACCTTGTTTATAGAACTTTTTTTTTCTTCTCTGATTGCCGTCTCAGCCAACTTTGATCATTCCTGCCAGGGGAGGCTACAACACTTGACGCTTGTCTGTCTATTGGCTCCTCCCTTACAATCTTCATGTTCTTGATACCCTCGCAGTGTAATGTTTGCGACAATTGAGGTCCACACACACAGGAGCCATACTGTATGATCATTGCATTAGAACAGGGGTCGGAAAACCAGATGTGGCTCTATTGATGGATGCATCTGGTTCTTAGACAATTATTAGTTTATTTTAAAAACCGTTTATTCAGACTAATTTGATTTACATATATATCTATATATATAAAAATCAAAGTATGTCTGTATGTGTGTGTGTGTGTGTGCTTGTCCGTTGTAACTGACTAAACCATTCATCCGATCATCATGAAAATTTTTGAGATTGTTGAGTACCCTTTCGGAATGGTAACTGGCTACTTTTTTTTCTCAATCTAACACTAAAGGGGCGCCGGGGGCCCTAAATGTGAATTTTTGCTTATATGAGCTATATAAAAATTAGTTTAAGCGCTATCTACTTGATAAATGTATGGATCTTAACCAAATTTTGTAATTATATTCTTTATAGCCAATATTAAAATACTATAGGTAAGTCATCTCCTAAGGGCCGCGCTTTTTGGGCTGGGGGCCCAAAATACCCGTTTTCGTAAATGTTTAAGATTTTTGTCACTATTAAATTATTAAAGGTCTTGACAAATAATGATAAATGTATCCATTATTACCCATCTTTAAATAAAAAGTTGTTTTGCGCTTTATATCTTGTTCTGAATGGGCCTTGGGGCCCTTAATTTCGTTTTTGCTTATATGAGCTATATAAAAATTAGTTTAAGCGATAGCTACTTGCTAAATTGATGGATCTTAACCAAACTTGGTTTATAAATACTTGATAATAAATATTAAAATATTATATGGCACTTAACTCCTAATGGCAACTCCTTCAGGGTTGGGGGCCCAAAATACCGGTTTTTGTAAACGTTTAAGATTGTATCCCTCAATTTAATTATTAAAGTTCTTGACAAATAATGATAAATGTACCTATTATTATCCATATTGAAATGAAAAGATGTTTTGAACTTGATATCTTGCCCAAAATGGGCCCCTGGGGCCCTAAATGTCGTTTTTTTTTGTTGCTTTTATGAGCTATGTAAAATTAGTTTATGCGTTTGTTACTGAGTAAATGAATGGATCTTAACCAAACTTTGTATACAAAACTCTGTAGCTCATATTAACATAATTATGGCCAATGAACTTCTAATGTCCATTTCATCGGGGCCGGGGGGTCCCACATATCTTTTTCGAAAATTTTAAAGATATTTCTCCCATTCATTTTTAACGATCTCAATAAATATATCCAAGATGAAACGGAATTAAAATGAACAGATTTTTTAAATTGACATCTTGAACTGAATGTGGCCGGGGGCCCCTAAATACTTTTTTCCTTTCATATCTATTTCTGTATAAATGTGTGTTTGAGTGTATGTCCTTTATACCTGACTAAACCATGTATTCAATCGTTATGAAAATTTTTCAGACCATTGAGTACCCTTTCCAGAATGGTAACTGGCTAATTTTTTTCTCCATTTAACACTAAAGGGGCGCCGGGGGCCCACAACGTCATTTTTTGCTTTTATGAGCTATATAAAAATTAGTTTACGTGCTATCTAGATGATAAATTAAATTTAATTATTAAAGGTTTAGACAAATAATGATAAACTTATCCCTTTGTATCCATATTCAAATGAACAGAAGATTTGAAATTGACATCTTACCTTGAATGGAACCAGGGGCCTTTAATAGCGTTTTTTTTTTCTTCTTTTATGAGCAATTTAAAATTAGTGAAATCATTACCTACTGAGAAAATGAGTGTATCTTAACCAAACTCTGTATACAAAAATGTGGTAGCCCATATAAAATTACTTAAATGCAATGAACTTCTAATGTCATTTTTTGGGGGAGCCAGGGGCCCCATAGTTCTTTTTTGTTAATGATTAAGATATTTTTCCATTCATTTTTGAACGATCTCGGCAAATATATCCATGATGTGAAACTGAAATAAAATGAACAGATTTTGGACTTGACATCTTGCACCGAATGTGGCTGAGGGCCCCTTAATGTGCTTTCGCCCTATATCTATAAATATGTATAAGTGAATGTGTGTGTGTGTGCATGTCCTTTATAGCTGACTAAACCATGTATTCGATCGTAATGAAAGTTTTGGAGACTATTGCGTACACTCCCAGGAATTTAACAGGTTCTTTTCTTGTCAATTATCACTTATTTTAGAGCCTGGCCCTTTAATGTCGTTTTTTCTTCTTCTTTTTTTAAGCCTTTAAATTACTATTTTATTTATCCATTTGCTATAAAACTTTGAATTTTTTTCACACTTCCATTTAGGTTTCTGGTATAATTGTTTTTAAAACATAATACTCATTGGATTCTTAAATAGTCATTTTTTACTGAGATCGTTGCAACGCACGACCGGGTCTGCTAGTATATATATAAAAAACAGCATAACCATGTTATTAAAAATGATTCAGATACATAATTATTGTACTTTTAGTGTTGAAATTACACAAAATGCTCAAATTTGCTTTAGTTTTTCAACATAATGTAGATATATGGCTCTCACAAAATTACTTTTCAAAATATGTGGTTTTATGGCTCTCTCAGACTAAAAGTTTCCCGACCCCTGCATTAGAAGATAAACAATATCCCATGATGAATGGCTTTATTTTGAGAACCATCTCAGTTCAGAATATTTTAGACATAATTTGTGTGTGGTTTTACCCGCCTGTGTGTATGTGTATATATGTGTGTGGAGAAAATCATCCGGTTCAATCATGAGGTTAGACACTACGTGACAATGACAAATTGCTACAGTTATTGCGATAAAAGGTATGGCATTTTGCGTTAAAATTAGGAGTGTACCGGATTTCGGCTCTGGAAAATCCGGAATATCTCCATTTTTACAAATCCGGCTCCGGCAGGATTTCACCTCATAAATCCGGCCAAACCCGGCTAGCCGATAGAGCACTAATATTATATTTATATTAGCTCCGACACCGGCAAATCCGTCCATTTTTATGAATACGGCTCCGGTTGGATTTCAAAAATCCAGTACACCCCTAGTTCAGATCTCCACGGGGTACGATTCAAATGTTCGTCTTTCGCATGTTCAGCTAGCGATGCGGCTGAGAAAAAGCACGCGAGGACGCGTGCGAGAATTACGCAAGGTAACTCTGTGGGTTCAAACAATCGCTGAGTGACTGTTCGTTTATTAACTCCCTCCTGCATGATTTACGACCAGATCAAACAGACTGATTGAGTCAAAGCATATTAGCACTGCCAACTTTGATCACTCTAAATATGTTGCACAAACAGAGAACTTCTAAACATAAAAGAAGGTGGAAACCAACGCAGCGAACAAATCCAATACTACCGGTAAATTAAAGCCCAAAAGCAGCGACGCGGGATATTGTTTGCAATTCAATGGAGAAATTTATAAATTATATTCTCTTCTAAACACAAACTTATTTTCTTTAGTTCATTTGTTTTCTTCGAGGTCATTGCTGTTGTTGATTCAATCTTATTTCAGAAACCAGGACTCCAATCACGTGACTCTTTCAGCTCAACGTCACGCATACGTGACGTCAGAAATTCAAATAGCAACACAGTTTGTTTCTTAATTTCAGCAAAACGTTGACTCCTACGCCTTAGGCCTTAGACGCTTACAACTTTTAACGTATAGATCTCGCCTGTCTGAAGTTGGCAATCGGACACATGGGCTCTGTTGAACCGAGGCAAGGCTCTAGGTCCCCGTTACTCCATTGAACTACGGCTCCACTGACATTTAACTTTATGGACATGTGACTTCACTGCCATTTGACTTCACTGACATGTGATTCCACTGTCATTTGACTTTATTTACATGTGACTCCACTGTCATTTGACTTCATTGACATGTGACTCCACTGTCATTTGACTTCACTGACATGTGATTCCACTGTCATTTGACTTTATTTACATGTGACTCCACTGTCATTTGACTTCATTGACATGTGACTCCACTGTCATTTGATTTTATTGACATGTGACTCCACCGTCATTTGACTTTATTGACATGTGACTCCACTGTCATTTGACTTTATTGACATGTGACTCCACTGTCATTTGACTTTAATGACATGTGAATCCACTGACGTTTGACTTTATTGACATGTGACTCCACTGTCGTTTGAATTTATTGACATGTGACTCTACTGTCATTTGACTTCACTGACATGTGATTCCACTGTCATTTGACTTTATTTACATGTGACTCCACTGTCATTTGACTTCATTGACATGTGACTCCACTGTCATTTGATTTTATTGACATGTGACTCCACCGTCATTTGACTTTATTGACATGTGACTCCACTGTCATTTGACTTTATTGAACAAATGTCTCCTCTGACGTATGCCTTTATTGACCCATGTCTCCGTTGACTGTAGACTCCATTGACCTGTTGATCCACTGACTGACCTGTGACTCCACTGACCAGTGACTCCACTGACCTGTGACGCCACTGACCTGTGACGCCACTGACCTGTGACTCCACTGACCTGTGACTCCACTGACCTGTGACTCCACTGACGTGTGACGCCACTGATCTGTGACGCAACTGACCTGTGACGCCACTGACCTGTGACGCCACTGACCTGTGACTCCTCTGACCTGTGACTCCTCTGACCTGTGACTCCACTGACCTGTGACGCCACTGACCTGTGACGCCACTGACCTGTGACGCCACTGACCTGTGACTCCACTGACCTGTGACTCCTCTGACCTGTGACTCCACTGACCTGTGATTCCGCTGACCCATAACGCCACTGACCTGTCACTCCTCT
This sequence comes from Radix auricularia, assembly GCA_002072015.1. Lineage (NCBI taxonomy): Eukaryota > Metazoa > Mollusca > Gastropoda > Lymnaeidae > Radix > Radix auricularia. The sequence goes on along the minus strand of MUZC01004524.1, from coordinate 282,163 downwards.
GACCTGTCACTCCTCTGACTTTTGACTCCCTTGACCTGTGACTCCACTGACCTGTGACTCCACTGACCTGTGACTCCTCTGACCTGTGACGCCTCTGACCTGTGACGTCACTGACCTGTTACTCCATGACATTTCACGTTGCGAACATTAGCCCCCAGTTCATTGACAAAACCTTTAAGGTTAAGAAAACCTCACACATCCTGTCAATATGAATACACTCACCAACAACATCGCCAGTCCGCATTAAATCTATAACATCTCAGTCAGCAACTTTGAAATAATAACTTATCTTTTTCTCCGGATATACATTACAGACTCGCACTGTCTTTTCGTCCGCTTCATGAATCTAATCGTGTTCATCCGCCTTCCCCCCACCACACACACAATCCTCTTCCTCACCACGACCGGTAACTCGCTTCAAATTATTTTGTTTTGAAAGTCGAACTTTCGTCTCCCTTTGAAATCGGATTTCTCCTTTTGAGTGTGACGCGCATGTCAGTGAACTGGAACGATATATCACTCATAAAAGGCCACAGAAACAGAAAGGGGACCCAGAGGCTTTGTTAATTCGCCCTTCTTGAATTAAACAGGTTTAAGCCTGTCATCAGCCGGTCACATACAGTCTGGGATTTACATACACAAAGGGCATTACAAAGAAGAATTACCTTTTCTTGTTTCGGTGTGGTGAATAAAATTTGAGAGCGGGGGAGATGAGAGGAAGTTTACGAAACAAAACATCAACATAAAAATTAAAATAAAATAAAAATATCCTCCAAAAATGTGACTTCGAAAGGAGAGAAATTTATGATAAGTAAATTATACGATGGCATGTATGCTGAGTTGCAGCGAAGATGTTGTTTTTAAAGGGGCTATTTTTAAGTTTCAAATATGAATTAAATTAAAATGTTTACAGTGTACGACAAACGGAAGGGGAATATGTCCAGTGGACATGCGCAGTAGACAGAGTCTAAGCACATTAATTATCATTGCCGACTGTAAATATGATGCACAAACAGAGAACTTGTAAACATGAAAGGAGGTCAAATGTAACACCGAGAAAAATCCATTGCCAAGTGGAAGGAAAAAAAAAAAAAAAAAGACAATGGGAAATTTATGTAAAACATTTTGGGAATTTATTTTATTTTAAATTATAAACTTTTTTGGCCATTTTGGTTTATTTATTTTGTCGTCATTGCTGTGGAGTCATACTTACTTCCGTCCTTCAGACCCTTATCACGTGATTCTGTCGGCTCATCGTCACACATATATGACTTGAGAAATTCAAATCAGGGCATGCGCATTAGATATCTCTGTGTATATATATCTCTGTGTATATATATCTCTGTGTATCTATATCTGTGTATCTATCTCTGTGTATATATATCTCTGTGTATCTATCTCTGTGTATATATATCTCTGTGTATCTATCTCTGTATATCTATATCTGTGTATCTATATCTGTGTATCTATCTCTGTGTATCTATATCTGTGTATCTATATATGTGTATCTATATCTCCGTGTATCTATATCTGTGTATCTATCTCTGTGTATCTATCTCTGTGTATCTATCTCTGTGTATCTACATCTCTGTGTATATATTTATCTGTGTATATATATATATCTGTGTATCTATCTCTGTGTATCTATATCTGTGTATCTATCTCTGTGTATCTATCTCTGTGTATATATATATCTGTGTATCTATCTCTGTGTATATATATCTCTGTGTATTTACATCTCTGTGTATCTATATCTGTGTATCTATCTCTTTGTATCTATATCTCTGTGTATCTATCTCTGTGTATCTATCTCTGTGTATCTACATCTCTGTGTATCTATCTCTGTGTATCTATATATGTGTATCTATATCTGTGTATCTATATATGTGTATCTATATCTCTGTGTATCTATATCTGTGTATCTATCTCTGTGTATCTATCTCTGTGTATCTATATCTGTATATCTATCTCTTTGTATCTATATATCTGTGTATATATTTATCTGTGTATATATATATATCTGTGTATCTATCTCTGTGTATCTATATCTGTGTATCTATCTCTGTGTATCTACATCTCTGTGTATCTATCTCTGTGTATCTATATATGTGTATCTATATATGTGTATCTATATATGTGTATCTATATCTCTGTGAATCTATATCTGTGTATCTATCTCTGTGTATCTATCTCTGTGTATCTATATCTGTATATCTATCTCTTTGTATCTATATCTCTGTGTATATATCTCTGTGTATCTACATCTCTGTGTATCTATATCTGTGTATCTATCTCTGTGTATCTATCTCTGTGTATCTATCTCTGTGTATCTACATCTCTGTGTATCTATCTCTGTGTATCTATCTCTTTGTATCTCCATCTCTGTGTATCTATCTCTGTGTATCTATCTCTGTGTATCTATCTCTGTGTAGCTATCTCTGTGTATCTAACTCTGTGTATCTATCTCTGTGTATCTATCTCTGTGTATCTATCTCTGTGTATCTATATCTGTGTATCTACATCTCTGTGTATCTATCTCTGTGTATCTATCTCTGTGTATCTATCTCTGTGTATCTACATCTCTGTGTATCTATCTCTGTGTATCTATCTCTGTGTATCTATCTCTGTGTATCTATCTCTGTGTATCTATCTCTGTGTTTCTACATCTCTGTGTATCTATCTCTGTGTATCTATGTCTGTGTATCTATCTCTGTGTATCTATCTCTGTTTATCTATTTCTGTGTATCTATCTCTGTGTATCTACATCTCTGTGTATCTATCTCTGTGTATCTATCTCTGTGTATCTATCTCTGTGTATCTATCTCTTTGTATCTATATCTCTGTGTATCTATCTCTGTGTATCTATCTCTGTGTATCTTCATCTCTGTGTATCTATCTCTGTGTATCTATCTCTGTGTATATATATCTCTGTGTATCTATATCTGTGTATCTATATCTGTGTGTATATATATCTGTGTATCTATCTCTGTGTATGTATCTCCGTGCGCTCAGGTTAAATTTGTAGATGTCAACAAAACAAATGCCAACTGTTTATTTTTGTAAGCCAACAAAAAGAATTGGAAAAAAGAAGAGAGTTCCTACATCAATCATCTAGATGTCATTATTGGAACTCCAGGCGCATCCAAAGTCGTCTAGAAATTTTAGCTCCAACATGCGATTGGGATACAACGTTGCCCTGAGTAGTAGTCAGTCACCGTCATCGTCTGGAGCAATGTCCCCTATTAGTTTCACTGGTGCATGAAAAAAATAAATTAATTAATAAAATTGAAATTTATAAACTCGTGTGGAAATTTGTTTTTGTTTTTCTGTGCAAAATGTTCAAACCCAAAATTACAAAGATGCAATCCTCAAGGAAAATTTAGTGCATACCAACTCTAAGCTGCTGTGTGGTGTATGAGAGCTGGGAGTGAACATTGGTCGGCGGGCCTTCTGTGGACCCAGGCCGCCTACCAGAGTCACCCAGACATCACTCTCTTGGGAAAATCTCTTCGGCATCTAACCCTTCCATCTTTCCCGCGCTACTCCCCNCCCCCCCCCCCCCCAAGGTATAGCAGCGATTTTTTGGAGCCTGAATATTATTTGAACTGTAGCCCAAAGTCGCGCGAAAGCTCTTATAAAATTTATCACGTCTGCTCGTGACCTCTCTCTCTCTCTCTCTCTCTCTCTCTCTCTCTCTCTCTCTCTCTCCTTCTCTCTCTCTCTGTCTCTGCATTTTTGCCCCGAAGTTTTTCATGGTCGATTGCAATTTAGAAAGATGAAGTTCAGTGTGTTTGTTTGTTTGCTTATGTTGAAAAAAAAAAGGGGGGGGGCAATGTTTTCTCTAAGATTTGTTGGTCCATCTGCTGAGTAAAATAACTTGTATGCAAGATTGCACAGTATCTATTTTTTACGTCTGTGAAATATCTGTGCAACCGCACAGCTTAAAGGAAACATTGGCGGGGGGAGGGGGGTAATTTTGTAATAACTTATATAAAGTTTCCCATTTCTTACAACTATAAGAGGGTGCAAAAACATCCCACCATTTCAACAACGGGTCTTATCGTTTAAGTACAGCTACAACTACAGCTACAGCTCTGACAAATTGATTCATGTCCGGTACATCCATCATCTCACACCAACGGAACCCGGACCATCAGAGGACAGGACAGTGGATAAATGGGGACCAAACACCGCGAATAACCACAAACAAAGCATCAATTTCAAGTAGCCGGAGTACCATCAACTCGGGCAAAAACCATTAGTAGTCCATCTCCGTCCTTGCCCATTGTCCACGGTAGTCGCCCGCGGGCATACAGAAGAGGAGACGGCTTGGTCATCAGGAGTATTCTGTATTAAAGTCATCATATTCCTAGAATAGCCCTTTCCTTATGGTCAGTGAGCATTCGATACCAAGAAAACGACTAAGCTTCGTCTGTATGGTGCTCCGTTAGTATCAATAATTCAAAATTAAATTCATAGCCTTGTCGTCACGTCCCACCTGTTCCGTTGCTTTCTCTTAAAATAATGATTAAAGCGCACGTTTGTACGTGTGTGTGTTTTTGTGTGTACTCAAATGATAATAATGACTTTATAAATCATACCTTGATTATATATTATATACTTGATTATGTCTAAGTGTTGAATTGACGTTATATGGACTAAGTTGTATACAATTTAATTTTATATTACAATTAAAATGATGCCCAAAAAGACATCACTTTTATACATGGTGTTTTCTATGTACATCGAATGTGTAATTGCCATGGACTCGAGTCACTGGTACCTGTTCAGAACTTATTTTGTTTATGAGTTTGAATAGGCGTATGATACACTCACTATTTTCTATAACACATTTACACAACTCTTTTGACATCACGGATCACGCCAGAAGTATGGCGATTTCATTTCGTTGATTTTCTTTGCTGCATAACATATGGAGATCCAGTGAATCCTTCATTGTAAATCATAGTACTTAAAATAGAATATAGCACGTTTGAATCACCATACAATAAATAATAACGTTTCATCGCGCTGTTTGCTATTTCGCCCAGATTCGCAAAAAGCGCGATCAAGCGAAAACAATGAATGGAATCTTTAGGGAGACTCAAGAATTTTATTGTGTCTGAAGAGTTTCATTCAGGAATCAGACGAAGTTGTTATGAGGTAATTGAATGGTGCTTGGTTCGGTTCCGTGCCCAGAAAGATAACACGAATCAGTGGGTCTTTCATTATTAGCTTTCTCGTGGGTCTCTCTCGCGACAAAGGACCAGGTTTCAAGCACTTTCGATGTTTCTTTCGGCTTTTTATTTCAGATTAGTGCAGGTTATGCATTATTGTTGAAAAACAAAAAAGCGCAAAGAAGAAGGATCATTAAGAAAATACTTGGCTATAGGAGTGAATGGTCGAAGTAAAAATTTATCATCTTTATGGTAATACACAAACTCAAGGCTCAATAAATATAAACAACAAAGAAAACTTAGAGGAACGGTTAAAAAATTTTTAAAATTAAATTAAACCTTCCCTGCCGGGTCTAAGAATGTTACGGGTCGGCATTTAAAGGCTTATCGACGTGTGAGGAGGGGGGCGCTTTTCCTGGTATTGAGTTAGGGCTGGCGTTTTTTGCTTACATGAAAACCAGGGCAGCGGATAAAATCTCGGCTTCCTAGGACGGATGGAATAAGAAAATTGCGAATCTTTTGTGATGACATGATGGCAGTTTATAAATAAATTGGCACCAAGAATTCAATTCACTCAATCAAGTACTGACGTCAACAACAAAGTGGGAGAAAACGAGCGGAGTCTTCATAACAGAAATTTAAAACTTCATCCTCCCACCCCAACCCCACACACACATAAAATGAACAGGCCCATGGCTTCACTTAAAGAAGGGTAGTCAAACTCAATGGTCGAGTGGCATGCGCCCTCGACTGACGTAACGACGGTCACAGGTTCCAATCCTCGAGATTTGCCCCCTGGGTACCTAACATTAATATAAGGGTAACAAATGCGGCTGGGTACAACCCTCATATCCGTGACCTGTGAACACTTGAGTCAGTTTCCAACCTAACAGAATGGTGTTCTGTATAGGAGTGTCTGTATTGATACAAGAGTCAGAAGGGAGGGGGGATTTAAAGTCACTAAGCAAGATTGTAAGCCAAACACTATAAACATACATAACGGAAATAAATATGTTGTATACTTAAATAAATATCAACTATAACTGAAGACAGTTTAAATAATAAAAAGTGTCGTTCCACATTCCCCTCTAATGCATTTTTTTTAGAGATGGAATATTTGGCATCTGAACGTTACTGTATATTGATCATAACAAATTGGCGCTGATATAATTTGTTTGGCGGGCAACATGTGGCCTACGGCCAGGGTTGGCCTTAGGCATAGGCAAACTAGGCAGGTGCCTTGGGCCGCCGATTAGATGGGGGCTCGCACAGCAATCTGTCCGTATTTATATATTTTTTAAATTTTCCGACTACAATTAGGGCCTCTTAATTCTTTTGCCTCCGGCCTCCTATTCCGTGAGGTTGGCGCTGCCGCGACACTCGAGTTTGACAATTGCGACTTTTAACTTTTTAACAAAGGACGAAACATGTTAGTGTATACTAGGGGCAGGGGTGTACCGGATTTCAGCTCCGGCTCCGGAAATCTCCGGAATCCGGACATTTTTACAAATCCGGATTTGGCCAGATTTCAAACAATTTTAATCCGGTACACCCCTAGTTTATACACAGCTGAGAAGAAGAAAAGTAAACATGAGCTTGACGTATTACGCATGTTTAGAATCTTCTCCAAAGATCCGGGGACCCCCATCCGTATTTTGTAATGTCTTCTCCCAATAAGGGCAGCTAGTGTTTCCAATTAATGTACCTAAGCGTAACGCTTTCCAATAGACAAGTCCATTTCTACTGGTCAGTGTCCAAATCTGAGTGCTGGCAATGATGGGGTTACTGGTGTGATGGCAGTGTCTGGCCAGGGCGGGTGTATTTAAAATCATCATTAAGTCAGGGGACTGCAATAAAATCTCCATGCTGTCGTGTCCATGGTAACCAGGGGCGTGGTAATCAGCGGGCGAGCATGTCGAGGTTAATTTAGTATGGGAGCGGGGTGGGCGGGTGAAGAACCAATGGCTTTTATAAAAATAATATTAAAAATAGTCCATTGAATGGTATCGTTTTGATATGAAACTATCTGGGCTGCATATGGTCGCCAAAATTTCTATTTGGAAAAATGTTAAAACAGATCTCCATATATATTAGGTATGCGGAAATTATCGATTAGGTTCTCGATTTAATCGTTAAAACATTTTCACAAGTAAATTATTTTTAACGATAAATCGACCCATCACTTACAAATTATTTAAAGTCAATAAGGAAAAGATATTAATAAATAGCGGCCGATAATATTAACAAACTTCCCGTCGATTACACGAACTTTTTGGTTTTAAAATATTGACTGACGGGACTGTTCAAAATGTTGATAAAGTTGGCCTACACTTTGCCTAATTATCAAATCAAATGAAAAGCGTATTAAGCTAATGGCAGTAATTGAGTCTGACTGAGAGACAGAAAATGACGACACCTCTTCTGATAAATTACTGCGTTACAAAATGGAGATGAAAGTTCCTGAATCAATTAACCCCCTTCAATGATGGGAACTTAATGAACACCGATAATTACACTATAAAAGAGATAAAAAGAAAAGCTTAATTTCGTTAATAAAAATTTTAATTTTCTGTTTTTCCTGATGCCACAATCTTTCGAGTATCAATCTTTTCAGCCTTGCAATGCTCAATAACTAAAAAAGAAATAGCAATTGATAAAATGTTTGCGTAGATCTAATCGTTATTGCTTGTAATTAATTTTTCTGAACTTAATTTTACAGAAGCTATTTTAAGTCCTTGCATTACTTAAGAGTATTGTAAGCAATATTCAAATTAATTATATTGTTTTAGGCAAGGTAACTTGGAGCCTTAATATCTTAATAATCTTATATAAATAAAGTGGTCTTTAATTCTTTTTTTAAACCAGTGGGGTAAATTAGTCTTTGCTTGGCAATGTCCTTTGATTACTCTAATTTAAAGCAAACATTTCAAAGTCCAGCAGATCGCTGGTGTACGAAAATTGTATGTTTTCCAAATTCTATATACCTGCCAAAATCTCACATGACTTTCAACAGTAATCTCATTTTATGAATAATAGAACTTTCTTCTCAACTGGTTTTCTAAAAAATATGGATACATATTTTGGATCACCAAAAATTTGCTCTCTGATACTTTGACTTGAAGATTCGATTAAAAGGATGGAGCCTCCACATAAAATTGTATCAAATGTAAAGCATCCTTAAAGTATCCCATTAATTTCTCTGTGAGCATCTTATCCTTAGCTTTTTTTCTAGCACTATACATAAATAAATATTTCGTGCATCGTTGACATAGATTCGAAAATATAAAAAAATATTATTGTGACTAGCAAAGCTCCTATGTCTGTTTGTGTCATGAGCTTTTTCTTTCGACCTCTGTCAGTTTTTCTATAGCTTTCAAAATAATCTCAAAATTGCTCTATGGCATATTCGCTATTTTGTATTCTGTAGCCTTGCTTGTAAAGTAAGTAGATATAACAAACAATTATGGGCTATTATGGACATGAATAAGAATCCGTAACAACGTTTTAGAGTGCTAAAATAGATAATTCGTTTCAGTTGTATTATCATATACACAGATTATATTTAATAAACTATTTGAGCAAGATTTGACAATGAGATTTTATGTTATTTCGTCTTTCTTAGACCCCTATTTACGTTCCAGCCATAAAGAAGAAGTATTAACGCATGAAAATCACCTGCAGCCCATTACTTAAAGATCGTCATTTATTAAAAATCATTTAAAATGTAATCAGATTCACTTTTACTTTAATGAAATATTTTAAAGATTCTGCAATGTCTACTTCTTTATTTTTAATCGATCATTACATATCCTCAGTGGCGGATTTAGCTATAGGGCAGGGGGCGGCTTGCCCTCCCCCGCGCCCCTGTAGGGTCTAAAATGGTGCCCCCTAAGACGCCTTTGATGAATACTAAAAAGGATTCACTAGAGCAAAAAAAAAAAAAGATTGCTAATCTCATCAACACTAAACTGCAATACGACAATATTGGCTTGCTAAGTATCGTATTTCAAAACTGTAATATCTGGTTTGATCTGTCAGGAGCGTCGCCAAGTGGAAAAGAATAGAGAAGTATTGAAACGAATGACAGACGTGACGTTGTTCTTAGCAAAACAAGGTTTGCAATTTAGAGGACACAGAGAAAATTCTTGCATTAGTGATGGTAGTTGTAGAAATAGTGGAACTTTTCGGGATATAATAATATTTATTTACCAAATATGATTCCATTTAGACAGTCATCTAAAGTTTGGAAATAAATGGGAACTTCATTTAAGGCATGATTTAATTCAATCACTTGCACCTGAATTATCGGCGGTAATTGATAATGAAATTAATCCTGCACAATTCTTGTCTTTTATTATTGATTAAACCGCTGATGGATCAGGTGTCAGAGTCTTTACACTCAACTTTAACATTAGGACATGATGTGGACAGATGTATAAGCTTTTATACTTTGGTTAACAGCATTGCTACCGCATTTGCTGAGAATCTGAGGTGGAAAGGCGTAAGATTGCACATGTGTGATTTCTGGAATTAAAAATGGCCTTCAAACTCATTTAAAGAAATTTTAACCCAATGCCATCTATGTTTATTGTTGTGTTCACGTTTTGAGTTTGGTTACTATAGAAGCAATGCCTGTAAACAGTGATGTCAAGTTGTTTTGTCGGCATAGCTGAAAGGTTGTATGCATTCCTTCCGTGTAGTTTACCACGTCCACATTCTCTTAAAGAACGTCATAAATCTCAAAAGGAATCAACAGTAGATACAGTTGCTGGATCATTTTCTGCTATTCTAGCCACTCTATAAGATAGTCGTTCAGGGGAATCAACGGGGGCCGCGGTGGTCGAGTGGCAGCGCGCTCGACTGGCGTTCCGATGGTCACGGGCTCGAATCCCCGAGTTCCACCCAGCTCCAAATGGGCAAAAATTGGCGGGGTAATGCGTGGCATATGAACGCTGCATCACTTGCCAAAAAAACAACAACTGCTGCCTTGCAGATGGTCTTGGCTGACCAAAGGCTGTGGAAGCAAATTCAGAAAATACAGCAGGCTGAAGTCGGAGACCACGGGCCAATTGGAAGCGTCAGAGCAGAAGCTATGGGACTATCGGTTTTAATAGCAAAATATTCTTTTGTTTTTTTCTGATGTTATTTGTACAAAAGTTCTTGGATAATATCTTCGTGTTATCAAACAACTTGCAGCGCAAGAGCATTGACATTGCATTTTCAAAACGATTGATCTATGTTGGAAGAAATAAGGGGCCGTCGAGAAAGTACGTCTCGCTATTTTTGACAATTTTGGACCCCCTCCCCCTGTCACAAATCTCTGAACCACACACCCACAAAGTACGTCACACTTTCGAAATTAAAAAAAAAACAAAAAAACATCTCATTAAAATATAAAATTTATACTTAAAATACACTTCACTATTAGATCTAAACAGAATTAAAATATAAAAGTATTGATGTACCAGATTCAAAATTTTGAAATCCAGTCGGAGTGAGATTTGTTGTTTTTTTTTTTTTTATAAAGTATCCGGATTCCGGATTATGTATGTTTATAAAAATTAGGGCTCAAATGGCATGCCGGATTTATGAAGTGAAATACTGCCGGAGACGAGGCAGGATTTGTTTAAATAGCCGGATTATAGATTTGCCAGAGTTGGAGCCGAAATCCGGTACACCCCTACTTAAAAGAACTATCAGATTATTAAATGACTTTAATAGTAGAATAGTTAATTCCTAACACTTGTGACAGTTATTCAATGAAGCATTATCTCTATCTAGGTCGAATTTGAAGGATAATTGCAGACAAGTCAACTCGGCCACTCAACAGCCTCTGAATGTTCATTTTCTCTTCTGGCAATAACTGTCTTGAGTTTTCTGCCTTTTAACAGCGATTCTCAAAGGACGGATGCGTTTTAACTGAGTTGATTCTTGAAAAGTTTGGGGGTGCATATTCTACTCAGCCCAAGCTCTGTGTTGTCCTGCATGTTTCTTCAACATTGTTTGTGAGGCAAAATATAAGTGACATACTTTGCTAATTCGATCAAGTAAGCTGGTTTGCAAAGATTGACAATAAAGATCAAATGTTGTACTTTCAAAACTTGTTGATCTCGGCATTATGTCAACAAATTTGAGAGTTTGTATCACAAACAAGGAAGGAAATTTATGAGAATCTGCATCTGTTCTTTGTGGAGCTCTAAGTCCATCAGTTGTTTGGTTATTGTGATTAGAGGAGGAAAGAATCTCGAAGGTAAAACTTTGTAATGTGAGGATCGTACTTTGTTGCAACATTTTATGTCATGATATTTCACAATTTGAGTGAAAATTTGGTTGGTGCGAACATGATTGTCAAACCATTCCAGATCCTTCGATATCAGTCCTGCTGCATCCAGATCACATTTATAAACAACACATTCGAGAGTTAGGCATTTCATACTATTTTGACATAAACTAATTCTATTGTTTCAAAAAAAAAAATGAAAACTGTATTTGAAGCTATTTAAATTCTACTAAAAAAATATAATAATATAAAAGAATAAATGTGAGACATCCCACGTGGCCGGACCCACCATCCCCCTTGTCACAAACTGTCACACTTTCTTACACCCCTCTTTCCCCCACTTGAAGCGTGACATAATTTATGGACGGTTCTACGTTTGTTGAAATGAGAAGCGATCAAGTTTTTGAAATTCAGAAAGTAGATGTCAAATAGTTTATGAACGAAACTTATTACAAACTAGATGTTAAAAATAAAATTTATAGAAAAGCGAATTGCAAGAAAGAAAGGTGTGGCAGGTGAACTTAGCAGAGGTCAAAAGGTTGATGATCCAACTACAAGCTTTCAATCTGAAACGTACTTCACTATCTTGGATACACTTGTAAAACAAAGAGATGATCGATTTAATAACTTTCGGGGCACAGTTATTTATTTCTAAAGTATTGATCCATCCCAAATGTCGGAAAAATAAAGATTCTTTTCGAAGTGTATGCAAAATTTACAAACACGACATTAACTTTGAAGAAGCAATCGTTGAGTATTATACCTTCGAAGATTTTATGCATCAAAACGCCCATCACTATCTAGTGAACTACAGCTTAAAGAGGTTCTGCAATTCTGGACTGAAAAACAAATGGCATCGGGTATCCCTTATGTGTCAATACTCTACAAAATTTACTTGGATCTTCCTGTTAGCAGTGACTGAAAATCATCAAAAACAAATTGCGCTAAATATTACAAAAAAAAAAAAAACAACAACGTCTGTCTGGATTGGCAATAATTTCAATTGAATGTGATCTAGGTGAGAACGTTAACTTTGACTCAACTATAGATCGTTTTGCTTCAATGGAATCATGTAGATATGAATTTAATTGGTGCTGAGGGCTATATATCAATTTGCATAAACATAGTTTCTTTCTTAGTTCAATACATATACTAATAATACTATTAAAACAAATTTACGTCACTATTTTGAAAACATACATATTTATATTGTTGCTTCTGTTTGACTTGTTCAATGATTAGGAACATGTACCAAATTAGTAGGCTAATAATTAGTATTTACGTAATGCTCGGTTAGTAGTAAAATTTGGCGGAGCCCCCCCCCCCCCCCTGAAAATCTCCTCGACCCCCCAGAGAAACCTAAATCCACCACTGCATATCCTATATACTGGACTTGTTTGGTGATTATGTGAAATATATGAAGAGCCATCGAATAAAATAGAACAATAAGGGGTAACTTGTTCAGTTTGAATTTTAGTTTGCCCTTTTAAAGACTTTTTCAAATACAATGTTCTGGGGGTGCTCGATCGCACTTGGCAAGAACATGCTTTGCCTTTATTTGCAATAGTATTGTCCTCTCTGTGACCGAAAAAAAATACATTTACTTTTGCAAGGCATTAATAATGTCAAAAATTTTAACTAAAAACGTCCTGACATTTTTTTCTTTAACAACTTATTGTTGTTCTTTGTCAATTCGTTTTATCAGATTTATGATCCTTTCCATTTTAGAAAACTTTGGAAATGCTGAGCACTTGTTCCTGAATGGCTACGTTTCGATATAAGCGTGCAAGGTTTTAATTTCATTAAAAATAATAATGTTTTGGTAAGTACGCCAACAAATTTGTCCAGTAGTTTATTTTATTAAAATCAAATTTGAATCAATTATACATACCAGAACTAAATTGTCATATTCGTACACTAATTCAACCCCTTTGTTTTCCACTTCAATAGCATTAGTCTCAGAAGACTTTAGATTCATAAAGGAGTTTGAAGTTCTGGGATTTGAAATGTTCACGTTTATAATATAGTTCCTTTATTTCTTTCAATTTGTTATCTTTGCTTTTATTTAATTTTAATAAACTTTATTTTAACGCTTTAAGTTTTTGAAGATAATTAATGAGTAATTAGCCGCCCCCCCCCCCATCTATACACACAATGTGCCGCCCCGAGCTTTGCTCATGTTTCGTATACAGTGAGTTTTGATTTAACAACAGGAGCGACTGTCAAATTTTAATAATCATTTTAAGCTTCCACTACTTCAGTGTTACTTTATCATACTACTTAAGTACTTTTCAGTACAGTAGCATTAGTTTCAGAAAAAATTATATCCAATAAGGAGATTGGAGTTTTGACATTTAAAAAGTTCACATGCCATAGGATAGTTCTTTTATTTCTATTATTAATTTCTTATTTATTTTCTTTTATTTCGATAAAAAACTCGACTTTCTTATACATTTTTTCTTAGACATTAATAAACGACCAGGAATTTTCCGCCCATGGCAAAGTGCCGCCACTGAATAATGTCAGCACACTTGTCTTTTTGCGCAGTTGGTTAAAAGATGACATATAAAGAAAACATTCCAGTAATATTTAGATTTTCAACAAGAGCGTTTAATAAATCTTACTTATGACATCAAAAATTTTATTTGGCTTTCATCAAAATTAACGACGAGCAGTTAAGTGTTGACAGTAAAACAGCAAATTTTTATCTCTATTTTGAAATTTTGAAACAATTGGAAATTGAGAGCATTCTCCTGTTCCTAGTAGTTGCTTGCACAGAAAAAGTTTTGCACCACAATCAGATATGACGCTTTTAGTTTTGGTTAAATTTAATTGGTTACCTTGCAGTTTCAATTGGTTTCATTAAAATTGGTTGCATAATCATCCATAAAGGGTATGTTATTTTCTTGAGTTAGAGTTCTAATTGTGTTGAAAATGATTGTCTTTGATTTTCCAGAAATTAGAGCAATGAATCAAAGATAGCATAAAATCGATTTTAAATATGCACTTTTTGATGACCAACGTACTTCCGTGTGAATAAGTAAACGATTATAATCTTCTTCATTTTCCAAACAATATGGAGCAAATAATCTCTTATAGAAGGCATTCCATTTGATTTTATAAACTGCTCTAATTGCATTATACTCTAGTGATCCATGCAAACTGTTATTAAGATTTTTTGTGAACAAATGATTTCGATGAAAGTAAATTTGGTACAGTTTGCTTTAAGATGCCAGAAAATCAAGGGTCTATCTTTAGCTTCATTTTTAATATAAAAAAATCAGTAAACGGTGTTTCACCTTTTCTATCTATTTCCAAACATTTTTACCATACTTCAAATATTCAACAATACTGTATTGTCGGCATTGTTTTTTCAGTTTACTCAGTGTTTGATTTATTTATTTGATAAACAAGCTTTAGCTTAGGACCCCTGCTTTCTTGGGGCCCTAGAAATTGTGTTTTCATATTTGGCACTGACATAGAATATATCTGGACTTCAAAATGACCCCCATATCTCCAATAACATCGGGCCCCATTAAGTATAAATCCAGCCTTAGACTCACTCATTCTCTCACCTGTTGTAACAAACCACTGTTAATAATTAATAACTTTTTTCAATGGAATGCTACATGCAGGAAAGCTCTTTTGAAAAAAAAATAATTATAGAATACAATTAAGATAAATAAAACTACCAGACACGTCGAAAAATACACAACCCTGCAACCCTCGTAACCTATATTCAAGTTAAAAACTTGTATTTTTCTGACCTATCTAAAGGAATTCAAAATTTCTTACGCATCTAGCTTGACCTTTCAGCAAACCAAGTATTTTGATTGGTTAAAGATGTGGAAATTACAGTAGTTCTATTTCCTTTCCTAGGTCAAACAACACCTCAGATGGTATTTAATAAATAGAACTGGCATTCACAGACTATTTTATTTATAATTATATATTGTAATGTCCATCGTAATAAAAAAAATTGATCAGTTTTATTATTTAAATTAAACCTTGCATGGACCCCCTGAGTTGTTCAAGGAAGCCCAAATCACTTTTAATATCCCACGAACCCATGAAATGTAACAGGGACCCCTGGGGTTCCGTAAGGACAACTTTGGGAATCACTGTTCTATTTTGTGTATTGTCTCACATCATGTCTTCTATGTTGACTAACAACATTTTTTCTCTTGTCTCAAGGCCTGTCTTCTTTGTTATCTCACATCATGTCCTCAATGTTTTCTAACATCATGTCTTCTATGTTCTCTCACATCATGTCTTCAATGCTGTCTTACATATGTATTCAATGTTCTCTTACATCCTGTCTTCTTTTGTTTCACATCCTGTTTTCTAATGTCTTACATCCTGTCTTGTTGAATCACATCATGTCTTCTGTTTTCTGGTCATTTATTACGTTGTCTCACATTCTGTCTTCTGTTGTCTCACTTTCTGTCTTCTGTTGTCTTACATCCTGTCTACTGGTGTCTCATATTCTGTCTTATGTTGTCTTACATTCTGTCTTCTGTTGTCTCACATTATGTCTTCTGTTGTCTTACATCCTATCTACTGGTGTCTCTTATTCTGTCTTCTGTTGTCTCACATTATGTCTTCTGTTGTCTTACATCCTGTCTTCTGTTGTCTTACATCCTGTCTACTGGTGTCTCATATTCTGTCTTCTGTTGTCTCACATTATGTCTTCTGTTGTCTTACATCCTGTCTACTGCTGTCTCACATTCTGTCTTCTGTTGTCTTACTTTCTGTCTTCTGTTGTCTTCCTTTCTGTCTTCTGTTGTCTTACTTTCTGTCTTCTGTTGTCTTACTTTCTGTCTTCTGTTGTCTCACATTTTGTCTTCTGTTGTCTTGCTTTCTGTATTCTGTTGTCTTACTTTCTGTCTTCTGTTGTCTCACATTCTGTCTTCTGTTGTCTCACATTTTGTCTTCTGTTGTCTTACTTTCTGTCTTCTGTTGTCTTACTTTCTGTCTTCTGTTGTCTCACATTCTGTCTTCTGTTGTCTCACATCCTGTCTTCTGTTGTCTCACATTTTGTCTTCTGTTGTCTTACTTTCTGTCTTCTGTTGTCTTACTTTCTGTCTTCTGTTGTCTCACATTATGTCTTCTGTTGTCTCACATTTTGTCTTCTGTTGTCTTACTTTATGTCTTCTGTTGTCTCACATTCTGTCTTCTGTTGTCTCACATCCTGTCTTCTGTTGTCTGACATTCTGTCTTCTGTTGTCTTACTTTCTGTCTTCTGTTGTCTCTCATTCTGTTTTCTGTTGTCTCACATTCTGTCTTCTGTTGTCTCACATTCTGTCTTCTATTGTCTCACATTCTGTCTTCTGTTGTCTTACTTTCTGTCTTCTATTGTCTCATATTCTGTCTTCTGTTGTCTTACTTTCTGTCTTCTGTTGTCTCACATTCTGTCTTCTGTTGTCTCACATACTGTCTTCTGTTGTCTCACATTATGTCTTCTGTTGTCTCACATTCTGTCTTCTATTGTCTCACATTCTGTCTTCTGTTGTCTCACATTCTGTCTTCTGTTGTCTCACATTATGTCTTCTGTTGTCTTACATCCTGTCTACTGGTGTCTCATATTCTGTCTTCTGTTGTCTCACATTCTTTCTTCTGTTGTCTCACATCCTGTCTTCTGTTGTCTCACATTCTGTCTTCTATTGTCTCACATTCTGTCTTCTGTTGTCTCACATTCTGTCTTCTGTTGTCTCACATTATGTCTTCTGTTGTCTCCCATTGTGTCTTCTATTGTCTCACATTCTGTCTTCTGTTGTCTCACATTCTGTCTTCTGTTGTCTCACATTATGTCTTCTGTTGTCTCACATTATGTCTTCTGTTGTCTCACATTATGTCTTCTGTTGTCTCACATTCTGTCTTCTGTTGTCTCACATTCTGTCTTCTGTTGTCTCACATTCTGTCTTCTGTTGTCTTACTTTCTTTCTTCTGTTGTCTCACATTCTGTCTTCTGTTGTCTCACATTCTGTCTTCTGTTGTCTCACATTATGTCTTCTGTTGTCTCACATTCTGTCTTCTGTTGTCTCACTTTATGTCTTCTGTTGTCTCACATTCTGTCTTCTGTTGTCTCACATTATGTCTTCTGTTATCTCACATTCTGTATTCTATTGTCTCACATTATGTCTTCTGTTGTCTCACATTATGTCTTCTGTTGTCTCACATTCTGTCTGCTATTGTCTCACATTCTGTCTTCTGTTGTCTTACTTTCTGTCTTCTGTTGTCTTACTTTCTGTCTTCTGTTGTCTCACATTCTGTCTTCTGTTGTCTCACATTATGTCTTCTGTTGTCTCACATTATGTCTTCTGTTGTCTCACATTCTGTCTTCTGTTGTCTCACATTCTGTCTTCTGTTGTCTTACTTTCTGTCTTCTGTTGTCTCCCATTATGTCTTCTGTTGTCTCCCATTATGTCTTCTATTGTCTCACATTCTGTTTTCTGTTGTCTTACTTTCTGTCTTCTGTTGTCTCACATTATGTCTTCTGTTGTCTTACTTTCTGTCTTCTGTTGTTTCACATTATGTCTTCTGTTGTCTCACATCCTGTCTTCTGTTGTCTTACTTTCTGTCTTCTGTTGTCTCACATTATGTCTTCTGTTGTCTTACTTTCTGTCTTCTGTTGTCATACTTTCTGTCTTCTGTTGTCTCACATTATGTCTTCTGTTGTCTCCCATTCTGTCTTCTATTGTCTCACATTCTGTCTTCTGTTGTCTTACTTTCTGTCTTCTGTTGTCTTACTTTCTGTCTTCTGTTGTCTTACTTTCTGTCTTCTGTTGTCTCACATTATGTCTTCTGTTGTCTCCCATCCTGTCTTCTATTGTCTCACATTCTGTCTTCTGTTGTCTTACTTTCTGTCTTCTATTGTCTCACATTCTGTCTTCTGTTGTCTTACTTTCTGTCTTCTGTTTTTCACATTCTGTCTTCTGTTGTCTCACATCCTGTCTTCTGTTGTCTCCCATTCTGTCTTCTATTGTCTCACATTCTGTCTTCTGTTGTCTTACTTTCTGTCTTCTGTTGTCTCACATTATGTCTTCTGTTGTCTCACATTCTGTCTTCTATTGTCTCACATTCTGTCTTCTGTTGTCTCCCATTCTGTCTTCTATTGTCTCCCATTCTGTCTTCTATTGTCTCACATACTGTCTTCTATTGTCTCACATTCTGTCTTCTGTTGTCTCTCATTCTGTCTTCTTTTGTCTCATCATTTCTTTCGTTGTCTCACATTCTGTCTTCTGTAGTCTCACATTCTGTCTTCTCTTGTCTTACATCCAGTCTTATCTTGTCTTACATCCTGTCTCCTACTGTCTCAACATCCTGTGTTCTCTAACGCAAAGCGGCGAGTTTTACATCTTGTTGTGATTGCCCAGTAGTTCAGTTGACGAGCGATCTGAGGAGTTTTGACGATTTGTCCACAAGCGAGGCTTAGTTCACCTATGATTAAATTATACAGAAGAAATTTATGGTCGAATCAAAGACAAAACGACCCTCGGGATGAAGATTTTATGTCAGATAAACGGGCAGATGTAAGGCGGAGCTTGACACGTCGTATAATGTCATGTCTATGCCTTTGGCCACGGGTTAAATTAAGTAACAATAAACATCCTAACCTTAGGTTCTCGTCAACACTGTGTCACGCAGTATGGGACTTTAAAAAGCTATTTTGGCTGGAGCCCAAGAGTACAGAGATTGACACACTGTGCGGAAATCCTCCGCTTCGGATGTTGTCGTAAATGGTTACAACGCCCCCGAATGTCCAGTTATAGTAACAGGGACCTTTGATTTCAAATTATAGTGACAGCAACACCTTATTTCCAATTATAGTGACAGCGACCCAAAATTTCCAATTATAGCAAATTACTAACAGCGAACCCAGATTTCCTCCCCAGGTATCCAACTCGTGACCCCACATTTACGATTACTTACAGCGACCCCGAGATTTCCAGGTATTGTGACAGCGACCCCTTGCGTTAGAATCGTGGCTACGACCCCTATAATTGATGGTATCGACGCGTGTCATTTAAATTTTCTGTAATCGCTATCGTCATTGAGGGTACTCCAAGGTGTGAACATCACGCAGTTAGCTGCCCTTTGAAAGCTTATGTATTCCCTAATTCTTTTCTCTTCTGCCTATAATTATAATTACTCCTACCCTGTGTCCGCTATGGCACCTGTCTCTAGACATAATAATTTACCTCAAAATATAATCTATCCTTTATATATGTGAGTGTATGTGTTTGTGTGTGTGTGTGTGTTTGTGTGTATGTGTGTGTGTGTGTGTGTGTGTGTGTGTGTCTGCGTAAGTGTG
>MUZC01004524.1:234394-261617 GCA_002072015.1 Radix auricularia | reverse complement strand
AAATTAACGATTAATTTCTCGATTAATCGGTAAAATGTTTTATCGATTAAAAATATTTTAATCGATAAAATGGCGCTTAAAATTAAAGACAATAATTTCAACAATTTTTTCGATTTATTAATAAATATTAATTAATATTATTAATAATATTCTTTTTTACGTACAAACTTCACCCTTAAAAAAAAAAAAAAAGATTTTTAAAGTGCAAACTTTAAAATAAGCAGTTTTTATAAGGAGATGGATATAAAAATCAATAAACATTTTTTTTTTTTACTTAATTAACAATAAAAAAATTAAAATTCATTGACATTCAATTTAAGTACTTATATTTAAACATATCTCCTAAAAATATTATATTTTTTTATATAATACTTAAGTAATGGGCATTTTATGAAATTTTCAGTTTAATGCCGTCATACATCTTATTTTAAGCTTCAACTTTAATCCAAATTATCGATTCGGTAATTTATCAAAAGTTAACGATTAAATTTGAATTAATCGATAACAGCCCTACAATCCATTCAAATGACTCTACTGCACTCATTTTTAACGCATTTACGAGAAGTCGAATGCGCTATTGCACCCGTTTTGTCCGTCCGTCTGTCATCACCCTAGATCTCAGCATCCATAAGTCCTAGACCCATGATGTATATATGTTTTTTGTATGTCCTGACCTGCCATTTGTGCATCAACACTCAGTTACTCGATCCGTTAAAAAACCCCGTTAAAACTACCAAAAAACATTGCGTATCGAGAGATAACACTGGCGCAGGCAACGGCCGCCATTGCCGGAAGTCGAATACATCGTTTTTCAAGCATTGAAGAGTTAAAGTTATTGGTTAGTGGTGCGAAAGCATGCAAAAGAATTAGTTTTTTTTTGACGTCATTAGAATATGTGTAAAAGTTTAGAGAGTTTTACGTCATCATTTGTGGTGACTTCAATCAAGATCTTAGCGGCCCAGGGGCAGAAATTGAAAACTTTTTCGAAACAAGCTTCAACATTCAACTACTTTCAACAAGATTGGCAGCCACGATCTATCAAACAACAATTGATGGAGTATTTGGGCGATTAGCTGATTACAATTTAGAATGTTTCATTTATGAGTCCTATTTCAGTGACCACAAACCACATGTAGTTAGATTAAAGAGAAAATAAAAAATTTTAAAATGTAAAGAAATGACTTTTAAATAATTTTTTTTCAGGTATATTCATTACACAAGAAAATTCATAAAAATATGTCTAAAATCTAAACACAATTACTGATAACTACATAATGCTGATATCTAACATAAGTACTGATACATAATACGAAAATGCGCTAACACGTCCTGAGTCCAAAAAGGGACCAGGCTTAACATGATTTTTTTTTATTCCCTTGAATAAATGGATATTTTATTGTCCCGTACCTTTTACACTTAGGGTCTATTTCTTTCAGCAATAACAACGGTTTTTGTAAATATGTTAGTATTTATATTAGGGCTGCGGAAATTAACTATTAACTATTTGCTTAAACTTTAAAAAAATTCAATCGATTAATTTAATCATTAACAAAAGTTTTTTTTCCAATATTTCTTGCTTAGCAGAACGAAGTGATGTGCTACATCAAAATTTTTTGCTAGTTGTGGAATAACAGTCGGACCTCCCTAAGGGGAAAACCTCTAAATACCGAATTAATTATTAGGTCCCTGCCCATTTCCATAAGCCTAGCGTATTTTGGATCTCCTTAACTCGAAGATTTTTGGCTTCTAAACTCCATTAGTCGGATTTTCCAAGGCATTTGGGTTATTATTCTGGGGTGACTCTTTTCAAAGAGAAAAATCCTACTTCCCCCATGCTTCTGTGGAGGGAGTTAGGTGGGGGAGGGAAGGGAAGGTGTCTCCTCTCACGGGCTTGTGTCCGTGTGTCAAAGCATTTTGGCTTCCTTTCATATGAAACATCAGACACCGCCTCTCTTTCGCCGTAAAGCCTTTTAGCAGGTATTGCTGTTCCCCCACACTTCTCTCAGTATCAACATTGTCCTTGATTAATTTGCAACTATTAAGCCATTAACCCTCCCTCAAAAACTCCGTAAGTCGAATTTTTCTTTCGCGTACCTTTGAGCTCGACGTACAGAGGTCCGACTGTACCGTGACTTAACCGATTTCATAAAATAATGAATCGCGACTTAACTGGATCTACATATGCTTTTTAAAAATATAATTAATTGAAATAAATCGATTAAATTTTCCCCGATTAATCGAATAAAACCAGTAACAGTCCTAAATTATAATTAATATTTTACTTTTCAACGTCTAATGAAATCGTTTTGTTTTAATCACTGGCCACATGTGATTGAGCTATTTATAAAGTGTCCCAGAGTCAATCAGGACCTACAACCTACCAAACACGCACTTTATAATCATACTAGAAATTTTACCCGCGCTTTGCTGCGGAAATTAGGGTTTCAGTTAGTGTTGAGAACCCGCGTAACACCAATTCAAAACACCTATTGATATTAATCTGAATCAAGATGGATATACTAAATATATTAACTTCAATCGTTGAGGCTCCTAAGTAAACAAAAACTTGGAGATTTAAAGATGCGTTTTTTTTATATAACTCATATTGGGGGAAAATACTATATTTCGGCAATTGTCACCCTAGTGAGAGGTGATTTAATCTTACTATCGCAGGAAAAGGGGGTACTCAACAACTTCCCAAAGTTTCAAGCTTCTACCAATACGGAAACTTTGAGAATTAGCATTGATTCAGTTTCATATCGCCCATTTTAGGTGGAAAAAAATGTTTTTGGCCCCGGCCACGCATGAGTGGAAATTTTTTTAATTTATATAATTATTTTTCCTTGTCTACATACACAGGAAATAAAAGAATTATAGATTTTCAATTTTTATAAATTTCATATAAGAAAAAAAAATTTTGGGAACCCGGCCGCCATGAGTGTGTATTTAAAAATAATTTTACACCGAATTTCGTCGTTCGAGGGTAATTAACAATTTCCCAAAGTTTCATGCTCTTGCATACACAGAAAATAGGAGAATTAGTGATGAGTCGGTTTTTTAGAAAAGAAAAACTATATTTTTGCCCCCGGTCCCCCAATAAGAGGCAATTTAAACATAATTTTTTGCCTCCTATTTTTGTCGAGAGATTGTACTTAACAACTTCCCAAAGTTTCATGCTTCTACCTATACGGGAAATAGGAGAATTTGTGTTTTTCAATTTCTATATATCTCATATAAGGGAAAAAAAACGTTTTATGAGCCCCGGCCCCCATGAGTGTGAAATTTAAAGGTTTTTACTTCAAATTAACGTCGAGAGCATGTACTCAAAAAATTTCCAAAGTTTTACGCTTCTACCTACACGGGAAATAGGAAAATTGGTGTTTTCAATTTTTATATAGCCCATATAAGGAAAAAAATGTTTTGGCCCCCAGCCCCACATGAGCGAGAATTTAACATTCTTTTTCGCCAATTTTCGTTGTGAGAGGGTACCCAACAACTTCCCAAAGTTTCATGCTTCTACCTACATGGGAAGTTGGAGAATTAATGATGAATCAGTCAATGAGGGGTTTCACTTTTATTAGTATGGATTAATGCTAATCGCTTGGACTTTGACATAGCCCTACCAATGAACACACCGTGAGAGCCATACATACGTTCTTGTAGTTTTACATAACTAAAAATAACATTGGTGTATTATAAAACTGTGTTAGCATCGATTTTCTTTCTTTTTTTCTGAAGTTTAAAAACAAAAAATAAGAAGAATAAAAAGCAACGCACACGCATACACACATGCTCCATGAACACGTACACACCATACGCATTTTCACGCAAACGCCACACTCACGTACACACTACACGAGCGTACTTACACCCAACCACCCACTCACATAAACATACTCACACACAAATCAAAGCAAAAGTTTATCAATGGTAAAAATTCATGGCAGTCAATTTCCTTTATTTATTCGTGAAAATAACGTATTCGAATCGGGTCATCCGGAAAACGATATCTGCAAAATAACAAAGCAAACAGCGAAGTTTTCATCACTACAGACAATAACATGCATCATCAGAGCTCCTTTGAGTAATTGATACCGCACGAGTGTATTAACTGACTTCTTGACTACTGAGTCCTACTGGCAGGTAGTGTCCGAATTGAAGGAATGACCACTTAGTTTAGAGCAAGGGTCATTGTTGATCACCAGTTTGGGACACAATCCAGCGAATCGGAAACAGTAAAGCTGTTGGGATTTTTCCATGAAAATGTTTATATGACGCATGGACTGTTTCATTAATGAATAGCAAAGATATCAAAGTCATAATTCCAGTTTTGTTTATAATAGTTTTAGTCTCAGTTGTAGTTTTACACCGTGTTAGTATCAAACACTTTTTTCTCTCAACATTTTTACAGTGGCTTTTACGTGGGCTCGATCTCATGTCCCACAGCTTGTGAGGCGAGCGCACTATTGACTTCGCTAAAAAAGTCCTCCGCTGACCTGGAGATGGATGGGCACCGCCAATGTCTAGCAAGCCCGAGAATGTTCTAATGGAAACATTAGAACCCCCTAGGTTATGGGACTAAAAAAAATATAATAAAAAAATCAAACACTTCTGTTTAACCATATCAGTTGCGGAACTGGGGTAAGGAATAAGTTGAAAAAATTCGATTCCTGCATAGCCCAAATTATATGTGAGAAATCATGAAATTCCCTTGACCAAAGAGTAGGAAAGAAGCTCGCGGGAACTAATCGGTGAAATAATGTTTCGTAATTTTAACAAGGACTTTCCATTTCTAGGAATTGTATCTAAACTAGGGCTGGTAACGATTAATTTAAATTTAATCGATAACTTTTTAAAAAAATAATGATTGATTTCATGAATTAATCGTTATTTGGATTAAGGCCAAAATCTCAAGGGAAGTAACGAAAACAGTTAACAGACATTTTTAATGAGTTATTTCCCCTGTCTCATAGACCCAAAAAAATATATTTTGATCTTTTTTAACAGCTATGGACTGTTGCACTATGTTCCTGGGCGATACAGATCCTGCAAGCTGGGCTATTATATTGTTAATTAATTATTTTTTTTATAAATTGAAAAAAAATATTTAAAAATTAAATTTTCTTAAATTTTCTTAGAAAAGTTATTAATTTTTAAAAGTATTTTTATCGATATTGAATCGATAAAAATATTACCAATTAACCGAAGAATTAATAGTTAATTTCCGCATTCCTCATTTAAACACAAAAATAATGTAAATAATAATAGTCATAATAATCTAATAAAAATTTCATGCGTTTCAATAGAAAATGAATGAGATGATTGATATTCCTTACCGAAGAAATGTACTCAGGTTATAGCGGGATTCACTGCTCATTTTAATTTATAAGTTTTCATCATTAATTTACATAAATACACTGCACAAGACATCAACTATCTTTAAGTCTAAGCGGAAGTAAAGTCGCGTACATGCGCGAAAAATGTGGCGGTCAAAGGCCGGAGCATGGGTCAAAGGGACATGGGCAATCCAGGCCTCTTACACTTAAAAATAAGACGCTCTGTCGCGTGATCCGAGCTTCTCATACTCGCCATGTGGGCTGTTCTGTTTGACAGACAGCTAGTTTAAAACTTCAACAGTTGTCACTTTTCATGTGGGCTGTTCTGTTTGACAACTAGGTTAAAACTTCAACAGTTTTCACTTTTGTAACACCGAATCGGTAACATTTTTTTTTGGTTGTTGCTTTTTTATAATCCTCTTTGAAAGAATGCCCTCCAGGCACAGCGAGCATAGTTTCGCGCATTATCTGTACAACAAATAAACCCTGAAAATTATACTTTTTAAAAAACTATACCCAAGTAATCAGCACAATTTAGTGCTTTTAAAATAGTTTAAATAATGATTTACTATATAATCGTATCTTGTCTTATCTGTTACAGACGCACCTTGTTTGCAGAAGATGAATGCGTCCTACGCTTATAAGTTGGTAATGTTTAGTCATGCATTTTATTTAAAGTTGTAAATGTTTGAAGAAGATTGTTGGTTAACCTGGTTTGAGGCGTCCGAATTGCAGACAGGAAGGGTGATAACTCGTATGTGTTCTTGCACATGAATATGAAAAGTGTTTGTAACCCTATATTTAAAATACATTTCAACTCCTATTAACATCATTAACAATCGAAACGATACATATAAACATCGAAAAGAAACATAAACATGTAAATAAAACATTTAGAACTCAGTATTACATTAAAAATTGATCTAAGAAAAGAACTGATTAAAATGATTAAACTGATTAAACTAGCAAAAATGATGTTTAAAATGTAAATAAACTTAAATAATACAAATAATAAACAAACAAACGAGCATTTTTTTTTCTTTCCATTTCGTCCCATTCGCTAGTTCGACCATTCAGACGATGGATTCACCAATAAATTGGCCCCGAGCGAGAAGGAATCCAAATCTCCACCCATCGCTTCCAAATTTCTCTCTCACATGACCAGCCTACTCTGTCCACTCGGTCACATGACCAGCCGTCCACCCAGACTGGACTTATCAGCATTCGCGGGAAATAACTCCTGGCACATTTGCTCATTATATTAGTCCCCGGAATTAGGGAAATAAATTGGACTGAGGTGTTGTCGCCCCTGATGACGCTGTCGGGGACGAGATGACGACGTCCACTTCTGTAATGGTTGGTCCTCCATTTGCTGGCCTGATTGTCTGGGCTCTGAGCTCTGGTAATGACATCACTGCTCTGTGTTGCTAGATGGGGTTTATACTCTGTGAACATTTATACATCAACCTATGTGCACATGTTTTGAAGTTTATAGTTAAAATTAAGTCATTCCCAAATAACTGAGAGTATAACAGAGAAATGAATGATGAACGAGGATTTGGTTATGATCTCCGATGAGGAAAATGTTGGGAGAAAGATGATTGAGTCGATAAAACATATAAAATAAAATGTTTGGGGAAAAAATGTGGTGGGGGAGGGGAGGTTGAAGTCGAGCTGCATTGGAAGGTCAGTAGAATCTTCTCATTATATCTGTTGGTGTACTGGTGTGTGGCCCGTTCAGCCCACCGCTTTGCCTCAAGTGGCCAACAGCATCTGGTCCTGCAGCCCTCAGCTTCACATAGAAGAGACCATCAAACCACGCCTCAAACGGCCCCAGGCTCTCATTTAAGAGAACATCAAACCACGCCTCAAACGGCCCCAGGCTCACATACAAGAGACCATCAAACCACGCCTCAAACGGCCCCAGGCTCTCATTTAAGAGACCATCAAACCACGCCTCAAACGGCCCCAGACTCACATACAAGAGACCATCAAACCACGCCTCAAATGGCCCCAGGCTCACATACAAGAGGCCATCAAACCACGCCTCAAACGGCCCTAGGCTCACATACAAGAGGCCATCAAACCACGCCTCAAACGGCGCTAGGCTCACATACAAAAGGTCATCAAACCACGCCTCAAACGGCCCCAGGCTAACATACAAGAGGCCATCAAACCACGCCTCAAACGGCCCTAGGCTCACATAGAAGAGACCATCAAACCACGCCTCAAACGGCCCTAGGCTATCATTTAAGAGAACATCAGACCACGCCTCAAACGGCCCCAGGCTCACATACAAGAGGCCATCAAACCACGCCTCAAACGGCCCCTGGCTCAATACAAGAGACCATCAAACCACGCCCCAAACGGCCCTAGGCTCACATATAAGGGACCATCAAACCATGCCTCAAACGGCCCCAGGCTCACATACAAGAGGCCATCAAACCACGCCTCAAACGGCCCTAGGCTCACATACAAAAGGCCGTCAAACCACGCCTCAAACGGCCCTAGGCTCACATAGAAGAGGCCATCAAACCACGCCTCAAACGGCCCTAGGCTATCATTTAAGAGAACATCAAACCACGCCTCAAACGGCCCCAGGCTCATATACAAGAGGCCATCAAACCACGCCTCAAACGGCCCCAGGCTCAATACAAGAGACTATCAAACCACGCCTCAAACGGCCCCAGGCTCTCATACAAGAGACCATCAAACCACGCCTCAAACGGCCCCATAGGCTCACATATAAGAGACCATGAAACCATGCCTCAAACGGCCCCAGGCTCACATAAAAGAGACCATCAAACCACACCTCAAACGGCCCCAGGCTCACATATAAGGGACCATCAAACCACGACTTAAACGGCCCCAGGCTCACATATAAGAGACCATCAAACCACACCTCAAACGGCCCCAGGCTCACATATTAGGGACCATCAAACCACGCCTATTATAAGATACCTTCTACACACTCCAAAAAGGTGTTAGTAGGTGTGTCTCAGAGTACTATTATTTATGTTCTTGAACAACCCCGCCTCCTCTACAGACATCTTTTTTTACGCTGCATGCTTCACGTACAGATAACGTGTTCAGAAGTTCATGTTCTGATCTTTATATTAGGAGAAAATTTTTTTTTTTAATGTTTTGCTTTAATTAATTATTTTCAAAAATTAAATGTCAAATAAAGCTTTTTCTTTTCTTTTCTTTTTTTTTTAAAAAAATTATGTTATCTTATCAAATCTCATATACTCCAAACTGATTGCATCTGAAAGAGGGGAAAAAACAAAAAGTAATAAAAACTTGAACGAGTAATTTCCAACAAACAAGTTTCCGATTTTTTTATTCGAGGAAAATCATTCTAGATTACATTAAAAGTCGAATCAACTACGCAATTCTGAAACTAAATCACTATATTACGTCATATCCCCTCACGCTACATCACACCAAGAATGAGTCAATATATGCACCGCGAAAAGATCTAACATTACTGTAGGGATGCAGAAAATGACGATTAATTTCTCGATTAATCGTTAAAATTTGTAACGATTGCATTATTTTTAATGATTAAGCGACCCATCACCTACAAATTATGGGAAGTCAATTTTTTTTAAAATAGCGGCCGATAAATTATAAATTTCCTGACGATTACAAGAACATTTTGATTTTTAACTATTGACTCAATGGAATGTTCAAAATGTTGATATGATAAAGTTTGCCTGCCATGGCTCTAACACTTCGGCTTCTTGTCAAACCAAATGAAAAGTGTATTAAGCTAATTGCAGAAATGAAGTATGACCCAAAGACAAAAAATGAAGACATGTCTTCTGAAAGAGATGAAAGTTCCTGAATCCATTAACCCTCTACAATGGTGGAAACTTAATAAGCACCGATATCCGATAATGTCATTCCTTGCCAAGACCTTTTTGTCAGTTAGACCCGCTCAACACTTGATCCAAATAATG
Source organism: Radix auricularia (assembly GCA_002072015.1). Lineage (NCBI taxonomy): Eukaryota > Metazoa > Mollusca > Gastropoda > Lymnaeidae > Radix > Radix auricularia. Next base: position 252,319 of record MUZC01004524.1, on the reverse strand, counting down.
TCAACACACTTGTCTTTTTGCGTAGTTTGGTTAAAAGATGAAATATAAAGGAGACATTCCAGTGTTAAATTTAGATTTTCAACAAGAACTTTTAATAAGTGTTACTTATGACATTATAAATTTTAATTTTGGGCTTAAATCGAAATCAACGATTAATTAGCATTTATTTTTCAAATTTTAATGATTTAATTTAAATTAATCGTTAACAGCCATAAACATTACGCTAACTTATTATAACAAGGTTCTATGTGAACTTTTGATCGAACCGAGATCATCGCAATTGAAAATTTGAGATGGAAAAGTATTATTCTGTTCTTTCTACAAAATTGTCTCATGATACAGCTTTCAAATTTTTTACCATGATAGATTAATACATGGACTATAACCCAGGTGGCTACAACTCATTTTGGTCAACAAATTCGACTTAGAACTTGTAATTCTAACGGGGGCGAATTAACATTCACAAAATTGGGACCTCCGCAAGTGACATCTCGTTAACACGGAACGTAAACACAAAAAGAGAGACTGAACACAGTAACTGACTTTACACTTCTTAATTTGATAATACAATGGAACGAATAACAAATCATCACACGATACCTGTGGTACGAAATAATTAGTATAACTTGTTTAACTCTTAATATAATATAACATCTATCTATATATATAATTCTCATCATGGTCCGACCATGCCGGACACGAAGTAGCAAGCTGTCTGACCTCTGAACACACCGACCAATCAGGTTGCAAAAAAAGGTAGTAAACATTAACAATTTCGTTGAATTTAAGTCAATTACTATGTTCTTTCAAAACAACAAAATAACATGTATTTTGTAGTGTAACTGTTATAACATTCGCCTAACAAGCGGAGGTTGCAGGTTCAATCCCCAGGTAAGACATTACTTTTTTTTTTTTTTTAAATGTTTGTGGTTGTGCCCGCTCATTTCCCACTATCTTTTCGATCACCATAACTAGCACAAGACGAGTGGAAATAAGCTTGACGAATGACCTTTGTCAGGTTATGCCAATTAGTTTATGGTTGGCAAGCTAGGGTGGTGCGGGGTGGCAAGTGGCTAACAACAGTGCACATGTGTCCAGATCAACAATGCGTCGCAGTTATCCCCGCACCTGTTGTTCATTCGCGTTGTTCTGTTTTCATCGTGATGTAGTTTGTGTGTGTTCATCCCCCCCCCCACAACTTTCTTTGCACTATATATGAGCAACTCTGCGGCGTTTGCTACGCCGCGGGCATCTAGTTATTAATATATATAATAGCCCAGTGGTGTGGTTCTGTAACGTAACGCGTAACGCAAGAGATGTACGACAGTCTACAGCAGTTAGTTTAGTTGAAACGCTGAGGAGCGATGTACGACAGTCTACAGCAGTTAGTTTAGTTGAAAAATCGTGTGTTGATGAGCGCTGTAAAAATATTTAATATGATGACGTCATTGTTTGGTGTGCATCGGTACGCAAAATACAACCCCTATTATTATTATTAAATAAATACTTTGCGTACATTTCAGAAAGTTTAATAATTCGTATTTATCAAAAAAGGACAAGTTAGTTGGTCTTTAAAAAAAAGGTTTGCACCGTAGGCGCCCAAAAAAAGGGGGCGCCGCAGGCGCCACGGCGCCTGGCACAATCTAGTCTAATAAGAACTAGTTAATAAATACAAGAGATAAACACTCACAACAGGCGTATGTGGCTGTTTACAATAGCCGGTAACAATCATGGTTGTCGCTAGGATTTTTTTTCTATTGGGGGGAGGGCAAAAAAATCACGTTTTTTAATTTAAGGGCTGTCCAAAAATGACGTCACGCGCCAATGGGTGGGGGGGATGGTCCCCACTTTTGTGACGATGTGTGACGAGGTGGACGGGGAGTTTAAGAATTGTGACGTCACGTCAAAACATGCTACTCTAAGCCAAAGTTCCACTTACACTATAAATACATACTAAAATAACAATAACGTGTTTTGAAACATGCTCACTTTCAAATAGACAATACCACCTTAAGGTGGGGTGTCACAACTTTTTGACGTCATCTTGTCGGGGGGGGGGCTAAGTTTTTGTAACGAAGTGTGATAAGGGGGAGGGGGAGGTTAAAATAGGCCAAAATCACGTGACGTCAATTATGGACGGCCCCTAACTGACATGCCATACAGGTTTAATTTTTAATTTCAAATTAAATTTGAGTTAAGTATAACATAAGTGCCGCAAAGAGTCTTAGAAATTAATAAGACTCACAAAATAGCGCCGTAACAGTTAAAATATAACATATTTTAATGCATTTAATAAATCAAAAACGTAAGTTCTCATAAGAAAATTAAATTTTGCTGTGAAATAAAATACGTGTACTAACAGCAGGATTGCCAAAGATGAATAGAAAATTATTTACAGGCTTTAAAAAAACAACGAAAAGTAGTGCAATCGCGGGATTCCGAAATGCCGTTATTAGAAGATTTTGGGGCGTCTGCAGCATCTGACTATCATTGGCATTCAGGACTTCAGTACAAGTCGACAGCCAGACACAGGTGAGGCTACTGTTTCTAATTTGATTGTTGCTGACGCTTATTCATTTTCTTAATTGGATATTAGAAGGTATGTTTTGACACACGACCTTTCAAATGAGTTGAATATGCAGCTGATTCGTGATTGTTGGACCCCTGATAAAATGTATGAGTTAAGAGCTGACAGTGAGTGAAACAGAGTTTTTACTTTTTTAGATATGCATGTTTATCAAACAATTCACCGTGGCTTTTATACTCGCAAATGATAAAAGGTGCCTTTTGTAATTATGGTGTGTTGTTTCCGCAAAAAGTAAATCGAGGAATTTACTTGGCATTTTTCATCAAACAAAGCAAAAAATATAAAGATTTTAACGTTGATCCACGCAGCCACATGCAAAGCAAATAACAAAGCAATTTTGTTTCATTATTTAAAGCCAAAGCAGTTTCTATAGATGAGCAGTTGGACTCATCATTTAGAAGACAAATTCAAGAAAATCGCAACAAACTGGATCCTATCATTTCTAAAATCCTATTTTGCGGAATGCATGATTTAGCACTTCGTTCAAAAGAATTAAATTCTGTTAATTTTTTATGACCTGAAGATGAAGTTTTTGGTAATCATTTGTCAATTGTATTTTTGTAGTGCCAAGTATATCTCGGCAACCATGCAAACCACTATAATTTATCGCAATTTGTGAGTCTCTCTAGCGTGAAGACATTGTTCGTGAAGGAAATAATTCAGTTGCATGTTCTATACTTGCCGACGAGACAAAGGACATTTCAGGCATTGAGTTGGTGTAACTTTGTGTTAGGTTTGTCAAAGAACAAAATGGGAAAATGATGGTCACAGAAGAATTCCTAGGATATTTTTCAATTGTCTAAAGGACAGCTGAAGGTTTAATCAACACCATCATTACAAATTCATTCGATTTTGTATTAAATAAGACAAAGCTAGTTAGTAAAGAATACTGTGGTTGTTCTAAAATGGCAAGTAAAGGAGGCGGAATACAAAAGCAATAATTACAAAAATACCCTAAAGCAGCATTTGTACATTGCAATTCACATAAACTTAATCTTGTCGTAAAACGATTTAAATAATGCGAATGCTATACGAAACACTTAAGAACAATTAAATCAATTAAAGTGTTTTCCGAGAAAGTAATCAGCGAAAAAACTAAATGAAAATGTTCGTTTGCAATTTGAAACTACATGGACACATAAATATAAATGCTGGCGAATTTTTGCTTTAAAAAATGGGAAAGAATTTCATTTACAAAAATCAGTAATGTAATCAGTTATATTTGCAGATATAATCCTTTTTATGTTTGATATGTGTACACTGTCTCCATTGTAAGTAACTTGCAGGGAATTCGGTTCAGTTTTATTGTAACAAATTTATTACTTTTTTCTCAAATGTATGGAGGGGCAAATGCCCCCTTGCCCCCTGAATACGCCCATGGTAACAATATCAATAGCATGTCCGTCTCTTCTATCTAGTTCCCTTCCTTGTATACAAAATCTTTTGAAAATTTCTGGGCTTATGTTCAACGAGAACAACAACCTCTTTCATAACTAACAGAGTCCAGAACTTTCTAGAAAATACATGAACAATTTCGCTAAGCCAAGACAATGTCAGAGTTGTAAACTGACCCGAGGAGACAGGCTGTGGAGTGAATAGGGCTGGGTGGGGCCTAGTTATATATCATTGGGAGGCATCTCTACCCATTCATGGCAATCGGAGAGGGAGGTTGGGCGTAGTACCTAAAACAAATCAATAATTTTCAAACTAAACAAAACAATTGCTTTCTACAAATTGCTGATAAAATTGCGGTTGTCGAAAGAAAAGAGACTTTTTTTTAAAATTCCATCTCCAACACTTTTCTAACTATTATTAGCTATCCTTAGGCGTTTGTTTCGACCCGATCAATGTTATGGTTGGCGACAAATTGACATATTTTTCGTTGTGGTTTTTTTTGGAAAAAAGGGGGGGGGGGGATTTTGCAAGAAATCCAGCCAGTAAATCTCTTCAGTAATTTTTTGCCCGTGCACATCCCTGGTACCTCCTTAACATATATGCAAAAGAACTGAATTATCTCTCTGGTATGGTCCAGGAGGAGTTGCTGTTCAAAGCTCGAAAAGACTGGCCAGACATTTGGAATCTATAAACACAATCCTCAAGGGAAACTGCGTTGAAAATTCCCTAAAGAAAGATTTGATCGAAAATCATAAGGTCACCTATGAGGGGCTTATTAAACGGTGTCACGTCACTTCATGAAGATTGTCTGACAGATTAATGTCACTAAAAAATACTACTTTAATCATGTAATAGCTTATTGCATAGGATGCAATAATCTTCTGTATAGAAAGAGCGTCTGTAACAGATACGAGAGATAATCATCAGACAAGGTTCACTTTAACTTTTCTTGTACCTGCTAGGAAAAGCTTTGTCCAACATTACAATCGAATTCAGTCTTTACTGCGCATAATCTTATCGTTATTAATCCGGGATGCCCGGAGAGCCTTTCTTTGTGGGACGACAGGCGATGAATGAAGGAATGAATCTTGCGTTAAAGGCTTTTCAGTTAAGTTTTATTTTCACTTTTTACGTAATTTAAAAAAATTTACTCTCATTTTCTTTTAAATGTTAGTTGGATACAGATGGGTAAATGGAAATAATTTTAGACTGAGACAGCTGGATAGAATGTTAGACTGAAACAGCTGGATAGAATGCTAGACTGAAACAGCTGGATAGAATGTTAGACTGAAACAGCTGGATAGAATGTTAGACTGAGACAGCTAGATAGAATGTTGGACTGACACAGCTGGATAGAATGTTAGACTGAAACAGCTGGATAGAATGTTAGACTGAAACAGCTGGATAGAATGTTAGACTGAGACAGCTGGATAGAATTTTAGACTGAGACAGCTGGATAGAATGTTAGACTGAAACAGCTGGATAGAATGTTGACTGAAACAGCTGGTTAGAATGTTAGACTGAGACAGCTGGATAGAATTTTAGACTGAGACAGCTGGGTAGAATTTTAGACTGAGACAGCTGGATAGAATGTTAGACTGAGACAGCTGGGTAGAATTTTAGACTGAAACAGCTGGATGGAATGTTGGACTGAAACAGCTGGATAGAATGTTAGACTGAGACAGCTGGATAGAATGTTAGACTGAGACAGCTGGATAGAATGTTAGACTGAGACAGCAGGACAGACGAATAGGTTGTTAGACTTAGACAATTGGATAGATATATAGAATGTTAGACTGAAACAGCTGGATAGAATGTTGACTGAGACAGCTGGATAGAATGTTAGACTGAGACAGCTGGATAGAATGTTAGACTGAGACAGCTGGATAGAATGTTAGACTGAAACATCTGGATAGAATGTTGACTGAAACAGCTGGTTAGAATGTTAGACTGAGACAGCTGGATAGAATGTTAGACTGAGACAGCAGGACAGACGAATAGATTGTTAGACTTAGACAACTGGATAGATATATAGAATGTTAGACTGACACAGCTGGATAGAATGTTATACTGAGACAGCTGGATAGAATGTTAGACTGAGACAAGTGGATAGAATGTTAGACTGAGACAGCAGGACAGACGGATAGGTTGTTAGACTTAGACAGCTGGATAGATATATAGAATTTTAGACTGAGACAGCTGGATAGATATATAGAATGTTAGACTGAGACAGCTGGATAGAATGTTAGACTGAAACAGCTGGATAGAAAGTTAGACTGAGACAGCTGGATAGATATATAGAAAGTTAGACTGAAACAGCTGGATAAAATGTTAGACTGAGACAGCTGGATAGATATATAGAATTTTAGACTTAGACAGCTGGATAGAATGTTAGACTGAGACAGCATGATAGATATATAGAATGTTAGACTGAGACAGCTGGATAGAATGTTAGACTGAGACAGGTGGATAGAATGTTAGACTGAGACAGCTGGATAGAATGTTAGACTGAGACAGGTGGATAGAATGTTAGACTGAGACAGCATGATAGATATATAGAATGTTAGACTGAGACAGTTGGATAGAATGTTAGACTGAGACAGTTGGATAGAATGTTAGACTGAGACAGGTGGATAGAATGTTAGACTGAGACAGGTGGATAGAATGTTAGACTGAGACAGTTGGATAGAATGTTAGACTGAGACAGCTGGATAGAATGTTAGACTGAGACAGTTGGATAGAATGTTAGACTGAGACAGCATGATAGATATATAGAATGTTAGACTGAGACAGGTGGATAGAATGTTAGACTGAGACAGTTGGATAGAATGTTAGACTGAGACAGCTGGAATAATGTTAGTCTTAGACTCTGCTAAAGTGATGGAATAAATGATCGACTTAGACTCATGTTTTGAAATCTATCACTACCTTCTGGGGCTAGAGATTTCACAAGAAAAAAAAAAAGAAGAATTATTTGATTGAAGAAGCAAAGAACCAGCACGTTATCAAACACGTTAGAGTTTAGTTGCTGTCAAACATGCTTAAACTGAAATTTTGTTTCGTTTTCTTCAGGGGCGCGTTTTTTCCCCTTCTTTTTAACCCTTTTTTAAATCAAAGGGACACGACTCAAAGGATACATGACTCTGAGGGCAGACGACTTGATACCTGAACAGAAGAATACGTTTGGTTCTGAATGTCTCCATTGAAAGCCGGACGGACTACCTGTACCGTTTCTCCCCGGACTCTTTTTTTTCCGTCTATAATTAAGTTCAGAATTTTTCAACTGATAAACAGTTGTACGTATACTGCTATGTGAAACAAATAGCACACCTTCGGGAATTAATTATCTCCCCTTGTGTGCTTTCATTGGCTCAATGTCCAGCAGACGTGTTTGATTCAGAGAACTTGAATATTTCCTGAAAACCTGCAATCTGTATCCGATTTACTTAACACGGTCGGGCTTTTTTTTCTTCTGTGTTTTAGTCTATGGCCAAGTTGTTAAGTTTTTACAGATCAAATAGCCGCGGCCACGAACCATTTTGGCGGCGTTGTACTACGCGGGGAACAATGGTCGAGGACCAGATTGTATTTTCATAGAGAAGCAAAATGCTTTATAGATGAAATTCTTTGTTACAATCAGGAGTCACTGAGATGTCAAACTTTTGTGACACAATTGGTGTGTTGGAGAAACGCAAAGGGGAAATAAAATATTCAACGAAATCAACGTAAATAGAGGAGAAGCAAGAGTGAGAAATGTATGGGAGCTAATCCCCATAGCCTTGTTATCCTTAACTTATGTGGGGTAGCCATAGGAATTAGGGAATGTGGGGGGGGGGGAGACTCAGGGTACCAAAACTCACCGACACTCGAACCTGATACCCACCAAACTGCTAAAGGAACACTTCCAGGGTGTATGAAATGGTCTGGGAGAGTACATGAAATCGATGGAATGATACTACGATATGTTTCTTGAATCGTTAAGGTTAATATAGTATTGGAGAATGCCAAATAGGTTTATAGGATATCAGAAGTGTCACTGGGGTTGGTGTCATCCAGTGTGGTAGCTCATGGTGTCACCCAGTGCGATAGCTCATGGTGTCACCCAGTGCGGTAGCTCTTGGTGTCACCCAGTATGGTAGCTCATGGTGTCATACAGTGTGGTAGCTCATGGTGTCACCCAGTATGGTAGCTCATGGTGTCACCCTGTGCGATAGCTCATGGTGTCACCCAGTGCGGTAGCTCTTGGTGTCACCCAGTATGGTAGCTCATGGTGTCATCCAGTGTGGTAGCTCATGGTGTCACCCAGTATGGTAGCTCATGGTGTCACCCTGTGCGTTAGCTCTTGGTGTCACCCAGTATGGTAGCTCATGGTGTCACCCTGTGCGTTAGCTCTTGGTGTCACCCAGTATGGTAGCTCATGGTGTCACCCAGTATGGTAGCTCATGGTGTCGCCCAGTATGGTAGCTCTTGGTGTCACCCAGTATGGTAGCTCATGGTGTCACCCAGTGTGGTAGATCATGGTGTCACCCAGTGTGGTAGCTCATGGTGTCATACAGTGTGGTAGCTCATGGTGTCTCCCATTGTGGTATCTCATGGTGTCACCCAATGTTGTAGCTCATGGTGTCCCCCAGTGTTGTAGCTCATGGTGTCACCCAGTGCGGTAGGTCATGGTGTCTCCCAGTGTGGTATCTCATGGTGTCACCCAGTGCGGTAGCTCATGATGTCACCCAGTGCGATAGCTCATGGTGTCACCCAGTGCGATAGCTCATGGTCTCGTCCTCTCACGCACTTAGCCCAAAGAACTTCTCCGGTTCTGACACTGACACTTCTAAATAACGGGAACATCAAAATATTACATTATGGTGTCACCCCATGCGATGGTGTCACCCGTTGTGGTTCGCACCCCCGCATCCCGCTAGCGACGCCTCTGTAGGCAATAATCTACTTATTGGGTGTATAAAATGAAATGGGCTAATATTTTAATATTATTGATTAAAGGAAAGAATATTGAGTAGATCAATAGGAAATTCTTTCAAATTGTATATTTGGTGATAAAATGATCATTTGAAGTTTAAGGGATACTATGGCACATGTGAACTGAGAAATAATAATGCATCTATGATTTCTTGTACAGCGCTTTTGTTATTTGGTTCTAGACTGATCAGTTTCTTAAGATGTTCGATATTATTTTGAAAGAAAAATCTGGTAAGATGTTGTTTTTTTTTTAAATAAAAATTGTATCGTCTTTAGCATATCTCTAGCACTTGGAGNCCCCCGACCGCGACGATGCGAACCGCAGGGCGCGGGGGGGGGGGGGGTGCGGGGGGGTTTCTTACTGTATCCATCCACACTTCAGCAATTTCAGAATGGACAGCGATGAAGATTCCTGTTTTGATGTTTGTATTTTAAAAATATTTATTATTTCAAAAATTATCCTTTTAAATACTGATTTATGGGAATTATGAGGAAGATAAGTAATAAATATGAGCAAGAAATTTAAAATCTGATAATGATATAGGAAAACGCAGACAACTGAGCAGATGTTATCAGGGGCGTCGCTAGGGTTGGTGTCACCCGGGGCGGTAGCTCATGGTGTCACCCCTTCATAATTTAAGGGGGACGTCCATTAATGACGTCACGGGAGGTTACCAATTTTCACCCCCCCCCTTCAGCCGCGTCATACTTTGTCACAAAAACGTAAACCCCAACCCTTTGTTCCGCTATGTCGTCACAAAGCTTAGACACCCCTCTCCCAAGCCACAATTTTCTCAATAAAAATTAGCATGTTGCAAATAAGTATTTTGTCATTTAAATATGTATTTAGTGTAAGTATGCACTCTAGTATCGTAACACGCGGGGAGCCATTGAAAACGTCATTAAATTAATTGTAAACAATCAAATATTTAAGGGGACTTTTATTTAAAGTTGCGGGGTTGTTGTTTTTTTTTTATGTGACGTCACATTTTTAAACACATCCGCCCCCTAGTCACACGTCGTCACAGATGCGTGACCCCTCCCCCTATGGTTGATTAAAATGGAGGGGGCTGAGCGGACTAAAGCCAGTGGCCCCCAATAATTTAATTGTTATCATAATGTATAATAATGTATAATAAAGATGGGCAAATGTTGTATGAATCCCTGAAAATGCCTTAGACAGTCATAAGTCAATGCTACAGTCATAAGTAGGAAGTATAACAGAGTCTGGGCTAATCTTTGTAAGAAGTGCAGTGCTGCTCATTTTGTGCCCTGTACAGCTCATTCCCTTCACTTGGTTGGGAAACGTGGAGCAGTTGTCTTCTGCAAAATCTTTATACCTGGCTTGTTGCATCTACTCATCGTCGACAGATACTTCCAAAACACATAAAAGTGATACAAGTAAATCTTGTTTGACACAAGATGGTCAGCCCGACATAATGCTGTAAGCAGGGCCGGCCTAAGGGAATTAGAGGACCTAATCGAAGTGAATTGGTGGCTTAAAAAGAACTTTCAAGTCAAGACACACGGCTTAGACTCCTTGTAGTCTGGGTAGCAAGTATCTTTAATGAATCCTGAATCAACCTCTGTTACGTAGCGAACCTTACATTAATAGCCATGCATCCTCTCCCTTCCCGACCACACAATATTTTCCGTTCACAGCACAAACCACGTGTTTCATACTCAGTCAACTCGCATGCTCATACTATGTCAATACAACATCACAACATGACTCTCACAAATATTGCAGCACTGAAAGAATTAATAGCAACGAAAATCAGCCCCTTGTCTGTTCACTTGAAGCAGAAAGATTTCGGAAGGAACTTACACAAATTAAAGTCGCTATGTTACTTGAATTTGGGGGAAAACAATTTTAGAGAGATTTCAGAAAACAAAATTATCCCTTCAAGAGCCGAGAATATCTTTGATTTCAGCAAAGTATTTAAAGTCTCTCAATGAGTTTGTTAAAAGAAAGCATTTTTAATTTGATTCATATGAAGACGAAGGAAAGGACAAGACCGTGGGGAAAAAAAGACTATAAATAATCGAGAATACTATTAAAGAAGAGAAAGTGTCAGTTTGATATTACCAAAATGGTAACTATGGTAATCATTGACAAACTTTTTGAAGCCCCACAACATCGATTAAGCGCATATAAAGACATCCATTCTGAGCTCAGAAATGATGCCATTCGATGGGCAGGCAGCAGCCAAGTTAATGAAGAATATTAAAGTAATTTCGAAGACTGCTTACCTTCACAATTAGTCCAATTTTCAGAACTCTTAAAAAACTTATTGTCCAGCCCCAGGCTCAGTGTAAGGAAAAGGAAGTAACACAATGCGAAACTCAAAACAAATGCACAGAGCTAAAAATAAATTTTGCTGCTTTTGAATTTGAATGAGATAAATTTCAGTCATTTACAAATGTAGCATCGAAATTCGCATCTATCTCTCAATGGTGACTTCAAACTGCAGCAGAGAGCGATCTTTGCAAAGTTGAAAAGAATACAAAAATGAGTTAGAATTCGTATTGGACAACCAAGACTGAATATGTTCTCTCTAATGACTATTGAAAAGGAATTTGTAAGCTTATTTAGCGTGACTGACTTGATTGAAAACATCGCCATGAAAAAAATCGCAAACTTAAGTTGTAGGTTGAAATAAGAATAGATATTTTTTAATAACTTTTTTATTTCAGATAGAGAAAACAATTCGTTACCCCATGAAAAACAAACGTTGAAAAAAAAACATTAAAAAATACAGAATAACGCGTAATATTATTCATTATATGGGCTCGTTTGTAACCACGAAACAGCGTAAGTTGGGATGGGACCGTCGTAACCGGGGGACTATTTATATGTATACAAACATACATATCCATGCTTGCACGTCTTTAATAAATATAACAAAATATTGACTCAAAGACATTGAATTCAAAATTCTCTTCTTAAAAAAAACAAAGAAAACTTGAAAAAAATGGTACCCCTCCCCCCGACCCCATTAAGGTGGAGGATATAGTGAGGTAGGATTCATTCATGCTGTTAGTGTGTCAAAACCTTAATGACTTTATGTCCAACCTTTTTAAAGATCTCTCTGCTGCGACTGTTTCTTTTTTTTTTCTTATTTGTTTTAATGTTGTATGTGTGCTGGAATTTTTAGCGCATTTTCGAGATGTCGAAATCGCTATTGCACCCGTTTTGTCCGTCCGTCCGTCCGTCCGTCCGTCATCACCCTTGATCACAGCATCCATAAGTCCTAGACCCATGATGTATATATGTTTTTTGTATGCCCTGACCTGCCATTTGTGCATCAACACTCAGTTACTCGATCCGTTTAAAAACCCCTTTAAAACTACCAAAAAATATTTCGAATCGAGAGGTAACACTAGCGCAGGGAACGGCCGCCATTGCCGGAAGTCGAATGTATAATTCTTCAAGCATTGAAGAGTGGTGTGAAAGGGTGCAAAAGAATTAGTTGTTTTTTTTTAGTTGACGTCATTAGAATATGTGTAAAAGTTTAGAGAGTTTTACGTCATCATTTGTGGTGACTTGTAGTTGGATTAAAGAGAAAATATTTTATTTTTTTAAATGTAAAGAAATGACTTTTAAATAAAAAAAATGTCAGGTATATTCATTACACAAGAAAATTCATAGAAATATGTCTAAAATCTAAACACAATTACTGATAACTACATAATTCTGATATCTAACATAAGTACTGATACATAATACGAAAATGCGCTAACACGTCCTGAATTCCAATAGGTACCAGGCTTAACATGATTTTTTTATTATTGAAAGTTAACTGATTTTTTAAAAATTAAAATCTTTGTGTTTAATGTATATCATCGTATTTCTTACTTTCTTTCTAGTTGAAAGAAATGTTTATTCTTTGCTTTTCTGACATAAAATCGAACAGTAAAATNCCCTCACGACGCCACTGGATGTTATATTGATACTAAATTTGACATCGTATGTCTATTGCGGTGCAAGAGAATTCGAGATACGTTCAGCAAATGAAACCACGCAGCCAACCAAAAGAGACTGTAGACAATGAGGCGTTGTTGTGAAAACAACGCGGGTGCCGACTTGAAGCGTATCCATGACAACCCACATTGTCCTTTCTTTTTTGAGAAACTCTCTAACGCCACGGTAAATAGAGACATCAAGAAACCGATAATTACCGCGAGTCACGCAAGGTGAGAAGGCACGCAGTCCACCAGGTTTCACCGCCCCACCCCCTTCCCCACCCCCCACCCGAACAAAACTGCTTAAGCTCATATATACATATATATATATCGTCTCTCATAATAAAAAAAAAAGAAAGAAAAGAAACGAAAAGTCGGTCGTACACGGTCGTGTAGTGTTTGTACACTGACAGATTCGTGTACGCGGGGCTTCAAAGGCGTGTCACGCAAATGTTTATGTTTGACAGCCTTCTGTGGTCTTCGGGACGCTTCAAAGGGCGGACTGCTTCGCCATGGCAACAAGGCACAAGACATGACAAAATGACACCTGGTCTGACATGACTACATGTCATTTTTTACATTTCTGCCGCTCGCTCTGTTTTTTTTTTTCTTTTTATTTTCTCTTTTACTTTTGCATCATGTAAATATTTAAGAGAATAATTGAAATGACTGTGTTACCTTATCTATCAGAGTCCCTGCTTTTAAAAAGAGTATGACTGCGTCATGGAGGCAGCCTTCATCCAACGTTATAGAGTCAAATATTCACAATTCTTACTACGATATATAGTCAAAGATTCACCATTCTTCCTATGTTATAGAGTCAATGATTCAGTATCCTTTCTTCATTATAAATTATTTTTATTTTTTTACAAACCGTAAAAAACAAAGTTTTTAAAAAAATACTTTAAATTCTTTATTTACGAGACATAACTAAAAGAATGTTAATTATAATACGCATCGCACAACAATCCTAAAATTCACAATTTTATATATGTCTCATATATAATGGATTTATGTGTTTTTTTTTTAAATTATAAATTTTTGTTTAAAGCCTACTAAATTTCAGCTCGATTTGATCACGGGAAAAGGGTTATAAAAACATGTTTAATATAATGCGCACAGCGCGGCAGATTCGCATGAGCATTTACAGATCGGGAACATATTTTTAAAAAGTATCGTTACTATAATACGCAACGCACCGCGCGACAGGAAAATATTAAAGAGGTTATTCAATATAATATAGCAACCCCATTCCAATTGTTAACAAGCGCAGTAAATTAGCAAAAAATGTAACACTTTCTCAGCATATTTATTTCAATAGATGCACAGATTACCCTTAAGAAAACATTCTCGAACACAGACACACACAGAGAGAGAGAGAGAGAGAGAGAGAGAGAGAGAGAGAGAGAGACTTTCTATTAATTGCGTTTTCATCTTACCCTCCCCCTCGCCATAACACACACTCACAAATACACACACACAACGACACACACATACACTTTCACAAACACACACACGACACACACAAACACAATCTCTCACTTTTTTCTCCCCCTCGCCCTAACACACACACTTACATAGTCACTCTCTCTCTCACTTTTCTCTCTCTGTCTCTCTGACACACACGCTATCATACACACACATACACACACACTTTCTCTCTCTGTTCTCTCTCTCTCTCTCTCACACACTCACACTGACACACTAACACACATACACTAACACACACAAATTTACACAGACACACACACTCACGCATTCACTACACACAAACATACACACTGACATTCACACACACACACTGACATTCACACACTCACTCACACACACAATGTAACACTCACACACACAGTGTAACACACACACACTCACACATACTCACATACACACACATACACTCACACATACACACACACATACACACACATACACTCATACACACCCACTGACACACACACTCTCTCTTTGCTCTCTCTCTCTCTCACACACACACACACACTCACACACACACGTGCGCACACACACACAAACAAATATGAGACAAGGAAATTTGAAATATTTATTTAAAAAAAAAATAATTAAAAAATAAAAAAACAGAGAAGAAAAATACCTAAAACCCTTGGGGCCTGAAAGCCTCGCTAACACGGCCAGGTTTCTCTAGCACCACGGGGTCCATCAATAGGGTCTCAAACAGATACAGTGCCAGTAGACACTGGTGGAGATTCGGCGGATTAACACCGGTTCTCTTCTCTTTGTGCGTGGGTGTGTGTGTGGCGCGCACAAGTGGGGTGTGGAAAGTTGGATAGTGGATAGCTCTGAATGGCGGACGAGTGTTCGCGAGGATTTGTCCGTTCTTAATGGGTCGGATTTCACCCGGAGAAATTGGATTTTGAAATTTATCTTGTCGCCGAGTCGTCTCTCCTGTTTGATATTTGTTCACAGTTGTCTCCTCTTGACGTTCTCAGGGGCGTGGAGTGCAAGGCCTTTGGCGGTGGAGTATGAAACTGGTGGGGGTGGAGGGTGGGGGTGGAGTTGCAAAGTTTGTTGAGCAAAATGAAAAATTACTTTCCAATGCCACCATCACGCTTAAACGGAGTTGTTAAAATTATAAATGTCATGAGTTTAAATGACACTGACATTGTCATCGTCTAAGATCTGGGCAGGCAGAAAAGGGCCTGTGGATTTTAAAACAAATATATATGTGTTGAATATTGACACTGGGTGAAATATAATTTACTAGATACAACCTGCGGTGTAACATACGCCTCAGATTAGCTCATAGATCGAGCAAAGAAAGAGTGAGGGTGTGGGGGGGGGGGGGGANAGGGGGGGGGGGGGGGGGGGGGGGGGGGTAAGGGAGAGCGCGTACAAATCACAGCACGAAGAAATCAGAATAACGCGAGTGATCGTCAGGGGTAGGGGTGGTAGCCGACGCATTGTTGATCTCAAGACATGCGCAATGCAGTTATAGCTACCTGCCCCCACCCTGCACCATAAATGTGTTTGGCCGAGCCTAGCAATGGTCATTCGTCATGCTTATTTGCACTTGTATTGTGCTTGTTCTGGTGAATTATAAAGAGAGATGTCAATTTACTACAGCAATGCCTTAAAGTTCTATCTTTAGTCCAACCACTTGTTTGCATGTAAGTAAAGTTTTTCTTCAGCGTTTTCGGGTTTCCTCTGTAATGCCCAGGAGTACGGGCAGGCACATGGAGGAAATTATGTTCTCGGTCCTTAGTTCTTGGGTTTAGAAGCTTGTTGAGACTTTTGCTCTGTGGCCGAAATAACACACTGTAGAAGTTGTGGAGTCAATATTTTTGACGCCATGTAGAAAGTAATGGTCTGGCACCATGTAATCGTAATGGTCTGACACCATGTAATCGTAATGGTCTGGCACCATGTAATGGTAATAGTCTGGCACCATGTAATGGTCTGGCACCATATAATAGAAATGGTCTGGCCCCATGTAATCGTAATGGTCTGGCACCATTTAATCGAAATGGTATTGCACTATGTATTCGTAATGGTCTGGCACCATGTAATCGTAATGGTCTGGCACCATGTAATCGTAATGGTCTGGCACCATGTAATCGTAATGATCTGGCACCATGTAATCGTAATGGTCTGGCACCATGTAATCATAATGGCGTGGCATCATGTAATCGTAATGGCCTGGCACCATGTAATGGTCTGGCACCATGTAATCGTAATGGTCTGGCGTCATGTAATCGTAATTGTCTGGCGTCATGTAATCGTAATGGTCTGGCACCATGTAATCGTAATGGTCTGGCACCATGTAATCATAGAGGCGTGGCACCATGTAATCGTAATGGCCTGGCACCATGTAATGGTCTGGCACCATGTAATCGTAATGGTCTGGCGTCATGTAATCGTAATAGTCTTGATCCTTGATCAACTTCTCACACTCTCTACAAGTCTATATGTAAGAAGAAACAAGATATCAAACAGCTTGTGGTCTGTTTCTCAACCGCGTCTTTAATCACACGGACATTACAGTTCAAGTCAGCCATTCTCTCTGAGGTCACGACCTCGCACGATTTCACTTCACAGCACAAATCACGAGTTTCTCACTCATTCAAGTCAACTCACACGCTCATACATATGTCAAAACGGCAACACGTCTCGTACACACACACACTAACGTACACACAACTCACACATTGCGAACAAAAAAAACAACCTTTCAGTGCCCGCCCCCTTCTCTGGAAGGCTGCAAAGTACCAGGAGTACTTCACGACATCGTATGCACTATACTACAACACGCGTACTCTGCACACTTTTGTTTTCAGTACGCGATAAAAGTTCTACCCCAACGTGTACGGCATACTTTAATATAATGTGTATAACAGTATGTCTAATGTGCTGTAATAGGAGTATAATTATGTGTACAGTATTATGGGGCCGTCCATAAATGACGTCACGCGATTTTGGCCGATTTTTTACCCCCTCCCCCCCTACGTCACGCGTCGTCACAAAACTTTGACCCCCCCCCCCTCAAAAAAAACAACAACTTTATTTTCTATTTGAAAATAAGTGTTTCAAATCACTTTTTTTGTCATTTAAGTATTCATTTAATGTATTTCTACAATGTAATATTGTAACACGCGTGAAGCTAATTAAAAGACATTAAATAAATTGTAAGCCAGTGATTCTCAAACTTTTTCGTATCAGACAACCGCAAAGAATTTTTCCATTTCACCAGGTACCGGTGCATTATTTTCCAGTTTGACATGATTTTCTCTGTACTGATTTGATAGCAAAATGAGGCCCTACAAAACTTAAAGCCCTATAATATTAAGTATGAATTCAGATTGTCTTATATATTACTTTTTTTTTTTAAATGTTGGTACTTTTCCTTTATCTTACCCCCAAAATTTTTTTTTAATAGTAAAATACAGTATTTCTATATGGTTAGGGTTAGGTTTAGGGTTAGGGTTACCACGTGTTGTCACGTCGTGCAAATATGATTTTTTTTTTTTTTT
>MUZC01004524.1:198545-213328 GCA_002072015.1 Radix auricularia | reverse complement strand
CTCATTCACTTCTGTAATCCGGGCGTGGAATGGGCCTGTCAATATTTATTTAAAAAAAATAAATAATAATAAAATAATAATAATAATAATAATAATAAATAATAAAAAAGTTATTTAAAAATTCAAGACTAAACATAAACCACGGATAAGCGTATGCCGCCATAATATTTATAGAACTTATTAGATGAGGAATTAGATAACTCGTTAGTTTCGATGCATAGTTGCTCTATGGTCTTTAGGCCTTGTCATTCAGAATGGGACTGCGTAAAGCTTTTTAATTAAAAAAAACACGTTTCATTACATTGCGGAAATCTATTAATAGCAATATTGAGGTCTTTTGTGTGGACGATTTTCATAAAAAATGTAATAAAAGGTACGAGTAAATATGTAAATGTAGCATATTGAGAATGAAGTATCTTATTAGCTATTATAGCTGTTAATTATTCGTTAATTTCAGACAGCTTATTGGACTTGAACAAGGAAAAAAAACAGTTTCCTATTTTTACTGTGCTAACAATAATGAGAACGTATTGATTCGACTTAATTTACTCTTCAAAACATTGTTCCGCTAAAATGTGATATAAAAATAGAACATTACTCAATGAGCTATATGACGTATTCCGCTTTTAGAAATGACACGCCATATAGATCTAGATGAAATAAAAGAGCAGGTTAAAGTATAATGTTGAGTTCAGCAGTTCATTAATAGATCTAATTGAAATCAAGAAAATAGCACCAAAAATAGCACAAATATTGCTGGAAATAAAATTTAAATGTCTTTGGTGCGTAATTTTGTTTTTCTTCCAAGGAACTTAGAAGAAAACGAAAGCCATCTCCGTTCCTCTTCCTGTCTACTATATAATAGTACAGATATGGCTGCAGTAATTAGAATAGAAGCTAAGAGTTTTTTTATCACAGGGACAGACAGAATTTACCTTTGTTTTACAAACATTAACACTGCAAAAATGACTGTTTTATTTTACAATCATTGTCAAAGCACAAATCACTATTGTACAATCATTGTCACAGCACAAATCACTATTTAACAATCATTGTCACAGCACCAATCACTATTTAACAATCATTGTCACAGCACCAATCTCTATTTAACAATGATTGTCACGGCACCAATCACTATTTTTCAATGGGTGATTTATTTTAAATAAGGAATGCTGGCATTCATTTAAAAATTATATTTTTTTAAAAAAAAGTAAATATTTCTTTTTAAAAAGTAATAAAAACCAACCAACTACACCCCCGCCCACAAACGACGGTTCTCAAAAGATATACTTTCATACACCACAAACTAAACTTTTTTTTTCTTTCTTCTCCCACCCCCTCCATCCCCACCCCCTGAACCTCAGGGTCCCAGGGAGACAAAATGTGGAAGGCTGGTGAAACTCTCTTTCCGGGTAGGAATATGTTCGTTTTTCTTCTTCTTCTTCTTTCTTTGTCTTATCTAATTGATATCATTAAACTGGACAGATCCTCATCTTGTCTGAGTTGTTCCTTGAGAGATGCTTAGATTGACCACTGGGTTTGACGGTGTTGTTCCGGCAAGATGTGGGAGGGGGGCGATAACGTGGCGTTTTGCCAGGTGTTTACCATAAGATGAAACATGATAGTTGAAATGGGAAAAGCTGATTTTTTGGTGGGATTGGTTGGGAGAGGGGGGTATCATAATTGCAAGGGATGATAACAAAATTAAAGCATCAATTTAATTAATGAAAATTATTAACGAAAGGTCATGGCTACTAATTAACTTTTAATAACATTTTATATTTTGATTTATGTGCTTTTATTTATTAAACAAAGTTGTTATTCTTTTTTTTTCTTTTTTTTAGAACGATGATGGGTTTTGGGGGCTAAAATGTATTAATTTTGCCTTTAAAAAAATATTTACATTATACAGTCTAGTGACTACACTATGTTTAAATTAGAAGAAAATGATTGATTTTTTTTTCAACATTCTTTTAAGGTTTTGTATTTAATCGATAGTCAGTAATGTACTTGTATTATCAATAAAATCTATCAGGTTTTTCTCATTCACGTCTAGGTCTGGACTTTCTCCGGGCCCACGCCAGCATGTCCTCACTACCTCTGACGGCCAACGGACTGGACCCCAGCTCGGCCCTGGGCCTATCTCTACCCGGCCGGGACATAACGGGATCCCATCTCTCACCCTCCAAAGGCAGCCCCCCGCACAACCGGTCGTCCCCGAGGCCGGGGAGCGCCAGCACCACCCCGACCAACCTGTCGGCGCCCAGCCTCAGCGCGGGGCTCAACGCCCTGAACCTGATCCAGACCCCAAAGTCCGGACTCAAGCCCTCGACCTACAGCTCGCCGCCCCCACTGGCCTGCAACCCCGAGCACAACGTCTGCAAACTCATTGACTACCGTGGGGCGCAGGTCGCCGCGTTCATGGTCGAGAGCCGGGAGCTCATCTGCCTGCCCCAGGCCTTCGAACTGTTCCTCAAGCACCTGGTCGGGGGATTACACACGGTGTACACGAAGCTGAAGAGGCTCGAGATCACGCCCGTCGTCTGCAACGTGGAGCAGGTGAGAATCCTTCGGGGTCTCGGCGCCATCCAGCCAGGCGTGAACAGGTGCAAGCTGATCTCCTGCTCCGAGTTTGACACACTTTACGACGACTGCACCAACTCCAAGTAAGTGACCAAACATTTTATTTAGTGATCAAAACATTTTATATAGTGATTGGGTCTAAGGGCAAAGGTCATTGCCGAAGCCGAAGCTGCTGCTGGGATTGGAACGATTGGCATTCTATATTAGTGTTTGTTTCTTGGTTTGTTTCTTTGCTGTTTTTTTTATTTTTAAAATTTTTTGATTATTTTTTTTTATTGGAGGGGGGGACGAAGAGGGTGGCGGGTGTTGGGGTATTTACCTAATCACCCCTTTGTTTCATTTTCTCATTAAAGTAAGTCATTTACTTGATATTACTAATCGTTCGGGAGGCCTTTAAATAACTGATTGTCTCTTTATAATGCGAAAGTTGTGTTAGCAACGCCGTTCGTTATCAACTGTTCAAATAAACTCTGTTATGGAAAGTAACAATGAAAGAAATATAACTTTTCTTATTTCAACAACAAAGAGAGAGATATACCCTTTTTTATCGAAAAGTTGAGAAATATACCATAGTTTCTTTTAATAAGGAGAGAAATATGCCATTTCTTTTTTCCAAAAGAAGAGAAATATACTTTTTTTTTCTTTTCAACAAGAAGACACTGTCCGAAAATTCGTGTCTGTGTTCTTGTATTGCAAATGATCATTTTGATAAATTGACCATGGCTCTTCCCAGCCCTGCACTTTTCTATCCCCATCCTTTAATCTCGCCAGATTAGCCCAATTTTTTCCCCCTGGACGAAACCAATAATCGTATTGAAAAAAATATAGGATTTTAAGTATCCCTTGTCCATCGCGGCCAGTGGCCTGGGTACAGCACGTGATGTCCGAAACAAAGCCAAGCTCCAGGTTTGGTCTCGCCAAGCCATGTAGGTCAAAGCCATCAAATGGCCATAAATTTTCAAGTGGACAACCTATCGCACGCTATCCCTGGTCATGACAACTCCCCCCTCCCCGCCACCCACCCNCCCACCCCCCCATTTTGCCGTCGGACTTTGGTCACTTGACTGGACGATTCTTCCAATGAGCCCGTCCATCAATAAAATCACGTGATAACCCCGGTAGTCAACGTCTTTGTCTGGCAGACGAGAAAACACGACCCAACGTCTTTAAAAAACAACAAATTAAGTGGCATAGACCAAATCCAATGCTTCAACAAACAGACACAAAAATTCGATACTTTTGTAAAATGATTAGGTCGTCATTAAAGTTTTCGGTTTGACATTTTTAATATACGAGTTAGTGTGTTTGTTGAAGCATTGGATTTGGTCTAATGTCCCATAAAAAAAGTTCTGAAATCAAGCAAAATTATTGGAGTACCGATATCGAAGTCGTTAAATTAGTGTTTTATTGAATGTATCAGTATCACCTATTTTAGGCCAAATTCTTAGGAAAAGGTTTTACAGTTGTTGGCTGCTGTTTCTTTTTAATGTAAATCTATAAACGTCAAAGAAAAGAAGATGGAATCTTTTCATCAAGTTTAAAGATAGATGGAAAAGAATTAGGCTTATGGAATTGCAGTCTCCCCCCCACCCCTAATTTTGTTTAAAAGATAGATAAAGCTTTATTTTTTTTTTAAATATATGTTTTCAGTGGTCAAACTCTGTAATAAAGTGGCATATATGTTAACATGGAAACCCCCAAAATGTATGGGTTTAATAATGTTAAGTTGTTTGAAAGTTGTTCCTATATCAATTCTAGTCTATGTACTGAGGGAACTCGACCAATATTTTCATCATTCTCACTCATGTTACTATGTGTTGACGTTTCGGTGACGAGTTTACTGTTTACTGTTCAAATACATATGTGTCACGTCGTCTTTTGGCGGAAGTCTCGTTGGCATCCTTTTGTGTCACTCACGAGAGAATACAAGTGTCGCTGCACCAATTAGTTTGACTCATGATTTCAGCCTTTAATAGCGGGAAAAACCAATTGAATAGAAAGATCCAATTTGTTGTTATTTTATTAAGTCCTTGCCGTCATATTAACTTTACCGTCTTGTCTGTCGTAATCTTTTGGTCCCGCCCGCCCGCGGAAAAACAAAAGTAAAAAAAAAACATTTCCCATGATCCTATTGAGATGCAATTTTGCACATAGACTTGTTTCATAGCAATCAAATGTACCGTGGTTAAAAACTAATGAATTTTGTGTACAACTCTATATAGCATGTTTAGCCGTCTGCTATAATTGATCTCCACGCGTCTGTCGCGCGGTGCGTATATGTTGAACATAATTAATACTTTAGTTATGTCTCATATATAAGTGATTTATATATCAAAAACTTTTCTTTACGGGCTGTTTATTCGTCTACGATGTATAACGTTATAGCATATCTAAGACGAATTTCTTGACCGACTACCGCAATTCTAAAGCTCACCGAAATTTTACGTTTGATTTTTTTTTTTAGAACAAGGTATTTGTCAAGGAAACAAACATCCAATAATTTCAAGCAAGTCTTTGGTCTTACTCCTGTCTCTTTTTCTTTCAAATACTGATAATTGTGAACTTCTACTTTATTTTTTTTTAAAATCGTTTAGCGAGAATATTTTTATTAAGAAATATATTTATAATTGACACACTTATGAAAAGAGAACAAACAATAAGTCATGTATTGTGTATTGTGCGATGTGTATTCCAATTTCTGGATTCATCGACATAACACCGCAGCTCAGTTTCAATTATATCATTAATTTGTGTGTTGTTTTTTTTATCACCGAAGAAGACCCCACCCACACACACCTTTGTTGTTTTGTGGGGTCTTGTCAGGACTATACGAGTATCATTTTTATGTAATTTTTTTATTTTATCCCCCCCCCCGGTGCCGCTTTGTTTTGTAACAGTAATACGTAGGCACGAACACCAGTAAATAAAGGTCTTGTCGTAGCCATCTGTGACCAGTGGTTCTAGATGTGCTGTGAGTGATATCAAATAACGTCTGCATTATAAGACTGATTATAAAATATAATAGATATGACCCGCGGCGTAGCATACGCCGCAGAATTGCTCATAGACAGTGAAAAGAAAGGTGCACAAACTACAGCGCCAAGAAATCGGAACAACGCGGGTGATCTTCGGGGACAGGGGTTGCCGACGCGTTGTTAGTTTCGAGATATGCGCACTGCGGTTAGCTACCTGCCACCCACCCTGCACCACACAAGCTTGCCAACTATAAACTGTGATTGGCCGACCCTAGCGAGGGTCATTCGCCATGTTTATTGGCACCAATCTTGTGCTTGTTTTGGTGAATTATACAAAGATGGATTTGGGCTTTTAAAGAGTGTCCGGTAAAGGCGATAGGGTCCACCTACTACTGACCGACCTGCGTTGTCGCTTTGAAAAGAAGGTCGTGGAGAATAAATAGTTGAACTTGTGTCGAATGTTTCATGTGTACAGTGATTGTTGTGCCTACACCATACACACTGTTAAAGCAGAGTTATCTGTCCTTTAATACTCTTGAAGCTCAAACATTTATAATTATCCCCCTCTTTTCACTTAGTTGGTGCTAGTTATCCCTAAAATTTTTATTATTTATTAATTTGTAATTCAGATTTATGATGCGTTCACCAACGGGGGAAAAAAACCCTCTCGTTTATAGATTTTATTTCTTTTGAGACATAAGAAGAATGTCAGTGAGATTGTTATTGAATGAGGTCATATTGGGTAACCATCGTTTGAATGTCGTAAATTGTCACAAAAGATCTGAGAGATCTTCAACAATGTAACTAATATAAACAATTTATCAGAATAGAAGACGTAGGGGAAATTGAATGAGAATGTGTGTGAACTAGAGAACAAAGGGTCTTATAGCATAATCTGGTCCACATGTGACGCAGGACTTTAGTAGGATCGCCGTGTATAGCAGGATAAGATGTGAAATAAAATATTTGGTTGCATGGAATGGTACAGCTAAAAAAACACGTTAACTATACATAGCAAATCATACATTTGGACATACACTAGACAAATTGAATTTATTGTAATATTAATATAAACTAAACAAATTAAACATAAAATAAACAAATTACATAATGTAGTATAAATATTTAATTAAAATAAACGAAATGAAAAAAAAGAAAAACTCAAACAAATTGAGCATAAAATAATAAACAAAATACAATCAGGAGAAACCAACAAACATTGTCATTTAAATATTTACAACTTCGACCAGATTTTTTAATTAATTATTTTTTTTAAGCAGTTGTTGTTTTCTGTTCATTAACTCACGGGGTCTGAAGATTTGCTCCGCCTTCAATCTTGATCTCCTAATAATTTTGTTTTATATTTTATTTATTTATTTATTTATTATTATTTTTTTTTTTTATTTTTTTTTTTTTTTTNAAAAAAAAAAAAAAAAAATCAATCCTGGCCATGGCCTCATCTACTATCGTAACAACGAGAGTTCATCTTTTCTTTAGGAAACTTAGATTACCCTTGTTGTTGTTGTTTTGTTTTTTTAAAGGTTTTTATTTTTATTTTTTGTATATAAATAATTTATTTAAAATCCCTTTAAGCGTTTTAATAATTAATTTTAATATAATAAAAAATGCAGTAAAGAAAACATTTAACATTTTTAGGTATTGCGATATTTTAACATTGAACTAATACTGTTTGGACAATTTTAGTTAAATCAACGTGTTGACGTAAATTAAAAAACTTAAACAATTAAAATATATTTGGAAAAAGCTTATTCCAGAAGAATAATGAAATATTTAAAACAACAACAACAACAACTGTGTTTAACTTTGATTAACCCTTGTAGGTATTTATTTGTTCGTTGGCTGTTGCGAGTGTTTGTGCAATGGTCAGTCGCAGTTTAGTTCTCTTCCTAATAGTAGTGTCGCTGTTTATTATGTTGGTGGGTGTTTGTTTGTATTGTTGGTATTTTTTTAGTGTTACATATGTTTATTTGTTAGTCTTTTAGGTATTTATTTATTAGTCGTGTTGGTGTTTAGTTGCTACTCACGTGTTGGCGTGTATGTGTTAGATGTGTACTGTGTACTTTCTGCTTGGGCTCAATACTTTTTTTTTTCTCCAATTCAAATAATCATCGATCTATTTTATTGATTTACTTGATACAATAATTAAAAAAGTCCGAGTGATGTATACACATCGTTAAAATTGGGGGGGGGGGGCAGGTGTGTTGAGGTTAGTTTGATGTGGTGAATATTTCAGTCAGTATTAGTTGTCGTGGCGTCATTGGATGGCAGGAAGTACTGACGTAATAGGCAGTAACGTAAATGACGTCAGTCGAGCAGCAATAAACCAGGTTTTTGGTGTCATGACGTCACATAGCTCTCCACAAAGGGCTTGTGAGAAATAAAAGTGTGTGGTGGGAGGGAGGGGGGCGTTCAAGGATATGGCCACTTAAGCCGCTGACCACATTATTAGGCCTGACCAACACTTGATCAGGAGCTGACCTAACGTCGCGGTAAACAAGAGGACCAGCAGACGTAAGTTTAAGTCGTCGTGGGAAATGCAAATGTTCCGTCGCAGGCGTTCGAGTCATTTTACTCGTTCATTTCGTGGAAACTTCGATTCAACATCCAGCCTAGGCGTCATCAATTATTTAAGCGTCAGTTGAAGCGTCATTGTTTTTATCAAACGTCACCAAACTGTGACGACTTTTCTTTCAAAAACATTTCTTCTCGTATTCATTTGTCAGCTGTAACCCAACTTGACTGGGGAGACTGTATAAAACAGGCCAAGGATGGTACAACATCATACAACCGTACCGCGCGCGTAGCGTACCTTGGTAAAACATCATACGCCCGCAGACGAGTGGCGGGCGAATCTTCGTTAGTGTCACATCGACATGAAAGGTGAGCTTTCGCCGAGGGCAACAGCCCGATATGACCAAAGGCCAACCAGGAATCGATATCCAGCAAGGCCTCTTTTAATCCTCTCATTTACCCGATTACAAACACGCACTCGAAGCTTGATCGATAGCTTGGGTACGAAGCTAAATCTGGGATCTAGTTGGCCTTCTACAACCGAGAATATCGAACCTTGAGAAAAGCGTGTTTACTCAAATAACACGTGTGTGAGAAACAATTATTGAATAATAGCGACATTCTATTAACAGCAACGACAAATTTGTCGCTATCGGAGAATTTGTTGCCTCCTCACGACACATTCTGTTTCCTTGCCACACACTCTGCCTCCTTCTAACACTCGCTGCCTCTCTGCCACACACCCTGCCTCATTCTAACACTCGCTGCCTCTCTGCCACACACCCTTCCTCCTTCTAACACTTGTTTCCTCTCTGCTACACACCCTGCCTCCTTCTAACACTTGCTGCCTCTCTGCCACACACTTTGCCTACTTGCAACACTCGCTGCCTCTCTTCCACACACTTTGCCTACTTGTAACTCTCGCTGCCTCTCTGCCACACACTTTGCCTTCTTGCAACACTCGCTGCCTCTCTGCGGAACACTTTGCCTACTTGCAACACTCGCTGCCTCTCTGTGACACACTTTGCCTACTTGCAACACTCGCTGCCTCTCTGCCACACACTTTGCCTACTTGCAACACTCACTGCCTCTCTGCCACACACTTTGCCTACTTGCAACACTCGCTGCCTCTCTGCGACACACTTTGCCTACTTGCAACACTCGCTGCCTCTCTGCGACACACTCTGCCTCCTTCTAACACTCGCTGCCTCTCTGCCACACACTTTGCCTACTTGCAACACTCGCTGCCTATCTGCCACACACTGTAGTTTAGCTGGATGGTTCCCCCACCCCCACCACATCGGGGAGCGTTAATTATCCTAATTCTACATTACAGTATGATCTTCAGTTTCTTTAACTGTTCTAGTTTAAATATATTGTTTCGACGATTGAGCTACTTTTACCGATAGCCCCCAAAAATGACAAAAAAATAACTCAAGTCGGAAATCCCAGAAAGGCAATCTGTAAGTGTCCAGTAAAACACTGGACACGTAAATAAAAAATGAGACCGCAAATCGCATCGTCTGCTTCTTGAACCAGAGGTTCTCAAAATATTTTAACGCGAGATGACCACAAAGAGGGTAAGAAAATAGATGGGTAGCTTCTCCACAATGCGATAATGTCTTGGTTTATCCTAATTGATCGTGCGAACATGCAATCAGTGATAAATGAACTCGCCCATCATTACTTATGATGATTTATAGTTCTTATTATCGATACTTCGATATTCGTTCGTGCCTCGTTGTGAGATTGTCGAAAATTGAGGCAAAAAGATGTTTTATTGCTTTAATTTTAAAAAAATAATGTAGCTTACGGAATCGATATATAAAATAATAAAAGAAATTTTGACTCTAAAATTATATACCCTGTAATGGGGGGGGGGGGGGTCTTTAATGGGGTTCCTGGGAGGAAAAAAAAAAATTTTTTAAAGCTTTTTTATAGATAAATTTACCTTATACCAATGGCCNGGGGGGTCTGTAATGGAGTTCCTGGGATGAAAATAAAAAATGTTTTCAAGCTATGTCATAGATCAATTTACCTTATAGCAATGGCCGTTACAAAAATGTGGGCGAGACTGCAATCAGGTTTATTGATAAGTAGATCGATTAACATGCAAACAGGGTATGAGTGAGCCTGACTGTACGTCACAAAACAGTGAACGTTTCGGCAAAGAAGCGCTCTTCGGCAAAATGACAATGATACACAAAGAAATAAAACGAATATAAAGAAATTAAAACATAGCTCCTGAATTTCACCGCAGCTAGGTTTTAATTTCTTTTTTTTATATTCGCTTTTGTCATGGCGTATCCTTCACTGGCTTTGACATCAAAGGCATCTCTTGTCTCACGAGTACGATGAAGCTAATTATTGCATGAAGAAACCATGCAGTCAGTCAGTCATCCGTGTCACAGAAAGATCGCGTTTGACTTTCATAGAGCATTACGTGAACAGCTTTTCCGATATCTTTCATATCGCCTTTTGAGCAGATCCCGTTATGTATTTCAGATAGGACATTTGACGACAGTAAAAGGCGGATCCTTATTTTCAAAAAATGAACATGCCGACAGCAGGGCCCTGGTTTAGCTCCCCCCCCCCCCACCACCACATTCTTCTTCACAAGCCCCACAACTTTTCAAAACTCCAAACACATACTCTCACCCCCTCCACCCACCCCGCAAAGACAAAACAAAACCCTCTACTAGTCCAAACCGATGCTTTGCCGAGTTTGATGACTTTCAATGAACACGCCAAAATAATCCGGGGTGAGGGAGCCAACCCACTCAGTAAGCCATTTATTACCTCCCCTGGATTAATCTGAAGGCCTATCCTGTTACACGTCATATACAAATCGCGTGATGAATTATTTATTTTCTTTCGCGACTCTTTGTGTGTTTTAAAGGTAAATGGATTTTATGAGAAAGTAATAGGTACGGTGAGGGGAGCGGTGAGGGGAGCGGGTTAAAACGCATTAAATTTTTTTTTCCAATTTTATTTTTCACCTCGGTGTCATTTTTTGCTTACATCGCTCAACTGAAAATTGTCGCCCCTTATTTCTGTATTGGGCCGGTTGTTTGTTTAAAGCGGCGCGCCCCTGCTGCAAAATATGACAAATCGTTAAATAGCGCTTCCGGTAAGTAAACACTAGTTGTTAGAATAGACGAGAGGGCAATGTAAGCTCGAGCTTTGTGAATAGATGGCCCAGTCATCGTAGTCAACAAAGACTTGACAATGCCGTCAAAACACGTTGGGGAAATGGACGATCATGCAGCGTAAAAATTGTGACAATAGATTGTGGATGTTGCGTGAAGATATCGTTGTGGGAATAGCTTGATCCTTAATTAAGCACATTCTCCTATCTATTCTTACGATGATTTTTTTAAAAGTCGTTTTAGAATTCAGACTCCAAGCATAAAGTGAAAATTTGGTTGGTGGTTGGGGGGGGGGGGGNAAGAGCGATGTAAAACAAAATGTAATCGGATTGCCTGACGCCGCGGTCAAAGAACAAAACGAAAGTTGGCCCATAAATTTGAGGGCCTGTTCGAGGGGCAGTAACCCCCTAATTCCACCCCACCCCCGCCCCGCTACCCCCACGGACATAAAAACATCGACTATCCTGGTTGGTGTCTTTTGAAGAGGACTCCATTAAGTCCCTGTGACTGTCATGTCTCAACTGAATGTATCAAAGAATGAAGGCGATGGCGTTCATTCCTATGTCCAATTTTTACCAACCTCAAACCACGGGAAAAATTAACAACAGAAACAGCAACAACTTCATCTGTCAATATGAACATACGAAGATTCTTCTCTTCTCTTAAAAACATCAACTGAAATTTTCTTTAAAGTTAAATCAATCAACTCAAATAAACGAAAATGACCGCAGTCAAGACTTTATTATTATTTATTAATTTTTCTTTATGTGAAAAGAATAAATTCCTACAGCTATCCATCTCCTTGACTTTCTGTGGCTGAATTATTGAATAGAATCCGGGTGAAGTCCTACCTGACTTTATCTATGATTGAAAAGGGAAAAAGTCGTTATTTTTTTATAACTCGCAGCTTGTCTGCTATTGAATCCAAGACAAACTTTTCACACACGAATTCAAATTCGACAAGCGCCGCAGGTTAACTCCAATTGTTAACAGGGACTTACTCATTGTCATATATACACCTTTCACCCCCCCCCCCAATCTCCTTCTCTTATTTTTTCTCCTTCTTCACCCCGCAGACCCCCGTCCCCTCTTATCTGGTGGGTGGCGAGGGCAAAACTAAAGAAGGCGCCAGGATTCGCGAGAGGTAGGGGAGTGGGTCGTATCTAAACGAACGCCCCCCGCCCTCTCCGTTCACGCCACTACAAAGCGATACCCCGGGCCCATCTCTTGTCCCGGGCCTCGTCCTTGCTGGCAGGTTTAGTGTCGCTCCGTGGCACTTTATGGCCAGGTAAACCATCTCGCCTAGCTGTACCTGGCCGGCGAGCTCTTATCGAGAGCATAAGTTGAACCGGCTCCTTCTAAAGTCTATATTGATATAATTTACTGTTTTATTCTGTCACATCTCCTGCGCGGACCCCCGTTCTTCATCCTTGCAACCCCTAAAGCCCCAATTATATGGATTTTTTGTGACAGTGTTAGAATCTCCCGGCCCCCCCCCCCCACCCACCATACAACGGGAAAACTTTTATAAAAAATACTATTATATGATGATTACGTGTTTTTTGTGTATGTCTTTATTTATGTACACATAAATGTAACTAAATTTAATAGATATAATTTCAGTTTTCTTTTTTTTTTTCTTTTTTTTTTTTTAAAGTATAAAATTTTTTACAGATGAATGATGTTTGGGACAAAATGTTCATTTACATTTATCAAAGACCTAGTTTAGAAAAGTACTGCTGATGTATTTTACCTTGAACGTTAAAGGCGCTCTTTCTATGCAGAAGATTACTGCATTCTAAGCTTACCCATGGTTTATGTTTAGTCTTCCATTTTTAAAAATAGAGTTATGATACATCGGTAGCGCGTGGCTTCTGCTCCTTCGTTCAGACAACCCATATTTTCGATGGAACGCAAAACGGTGAGGAAAAACAAAAAAAGAAGGATTTTGAATTTCTTTGTCCTTGCGAATGGAACAAGAATATGGTTTTATCCCTATGCGTTTTATTAGAGTGTTGCGTAGGCTATTGTTGTTGCGGTGTGTTTTTAAGTGAGAATTTCATGCTACCTTGCTCTTTGCTGGTCTATCCTCTAGACTCTAGTGAACTCGTAGTGTGTCTAGATTTAGTAATTAAACTAGTTTCTATTTATGCTTTAGGAATTTTGGTAACATTAGCCTCTGGATGTAAGCTTAGAATCGGTAGCAGACAGCGTCTTACTGAGGAAAGGCTGACCGCGTGAAGGTGGTACGGGAATAACTAAGGCCAAGACTTATATGACAAGACAGGCGGTGAAACCCATCACTTATGGTTTTATGGTTTCCCGAGTTCATTTTCTGGGATTGAGGGCGTGTCGGAAATAGTGGATGTCCTAGAGGGAAAAACAAAATAAAGATGCGATAAGGACCTTGTATCGTAATAAGTAATAAGGCTGTGGTTACACTACACGCGAATTCGCTCATCTAGTCGCGCATCTGAAACCTCTTGAAAAACAAATGCAATAACATATAGTGCGTGGTTACACTGGCAGCGTAAAAACGCCAGTATAGCGCGTATACGCGCGAACATTTTGATTTTTTCCAGCGCATCGCGCGAATTGGCTTTCAAAAGTCAACAAAATGGCGGAAATTGTGTGCCACTTCGTCTCATTTTATGTGTGTTAATACTAATTTAATCAATAAGAATTGGCTTTCATGCATGATTTTCAACATATAAAACAGTAGGTTTCCATTTTAAACTAAAATCATTTTGATTTTTATTATGGATATTGACAAGTTAAGTTCATGAGTCGTGAGCCCACTCTCCTCAACGTCGTCGAAGTGTTATCACATTAGTAATAATACTACGTCGTAATAGTAATAGTAATTTGGGAAGGAGACTTTGGCTTGAAATTGCAGACGAACATAATTCTACAAGTAAGCCACAAATATTATTGTAGCTGTTGTTTATTTAATTCAATCAAGAATGAGTCTAAAAATAATTGTAAAAGTATTAATTTTAGGACTACATCAAGTCAAAGTGGTTAAAAATTGAATTAGGTCAAGACGATGAAACACTTGTTTCACTATTTAAACAACTTTAGTTCAAATTAATAATTAAAACTATGCAGTTATTTGAGTTATTTTTCTTATTCATTATATATTATTTATACTTAAAATTTACTATTAATATTTAATGTTATATTTAAATTCAAAATTAATATTTAAATTTAAAATGGCTAATTTTTATTAAAACTATTTTAACTAATACAATTACTAATACTAATACTAATACTGTTTTACGGTTACTCTGACAGACTCTGGTAATATATTAGTAATTAGTAATACTAATAGTACTAATAATAGTATTACTACAATTCTAATAGTAATAGTTACTATGCCAACTTACTTAGTTGACTAGTATTAGAAATATTACTAATATTATCAAAGTCAATTTACAGTACAGAGAGAAATACATGTCCAATTGAAATTAGACCCTGCCATATACTTATACTTATACTATTAGTTTTCCAGTATAATGTCATATATAAATATCTATCTATCTAG